>CM037151.1:21153208-21281317 GCA_020921065.1 Vaccinium darrowii
CTGTGCCGTACGGTATCAAAACTGTGTCGTACGGCACTATTAGTGTGCCGTGCGGCACTGGCCTGACAGTGCCAAAATTTTTTGCAACTTGCAGCCGATTTCTGGTCCTTCTTTTTGGCCTTTCATCACTCCAATGCACGTCCTAGGGTCCTGAAGGGCCATTGTGAGGCATCCTTTGAAAAGCTTTGAAAATTTAGTATGATTCCTTGCGGTTCTCGAGTCGGCACGTTTTTCGAGATGGCCGTTCTTTGAAACTTCAAACTTTGTATCGTTCTTCATGCATGGTAGCTATAAAAGGCTGTTCATTCTATCCTTCTTTTGCATCCCAAATCTGTAAACTCCCTCTTTGTTCAATTTCTCATAATGGCAGTGAGTTTCTCATCTTTAATGCGCCCTTGGCTTGATGATCTCGATGGTTTGGACTGGCTCCACTTTCGGGGTCACAGGCTGACTTCCCTTCGCTATATTCGAGACGTGTCCATACGTCCGGAGTTGTTGCGAGCTGCAACACAATTCTGGGATCCCTGAGGTGCATGTTTTTCGCTTTGGCCTTCACGAGTTATGCCCCACTGTGGAAGAATTCTATGCATACATTGGAGGTTTTGATTTGGTGGAGCCCATCATCCCTCTCCAAGGAGTTGGTTTTGCCCCAGTGCTGTCTTCCAAACTGGAAATAAGTAACAATGCGGCCAAGTCCCTAATTCGGGGAGGTTTTCTGAACATTCCATGTCTGATTGAAGGATTCCGCTCCAACGACTTTGCTCTGTGTTTGTGTTTATTGGCTGCCTTCTTGTTTGTGCAATCTGATGATCAGGCAAGCTCTTCCTTGGTTGGTGTAGCCATGCAAATCGAGGTGCGCAAGGATGTAGCTCCCATGGTTCTGGCTGAGACTTTGATGGGGTTAGATGGAGTTCATGCCGGTAGGACCGACGTCTTCGAGGGTAGTCCTCTGCTCCTACAGGTAGGTTTCTCACTCAGCTCTCCTTTTTCCGGTTTTTCACTCGTTCTCATTTTACCTCGACTCTCAGTTTAAGGCTTTCTAAGGTTTCTTACTTGTTTTCTCTCTTTCACACAGCTGTGGTAATGTGACAAGGCTAATCTGCTGGAGCCTGTGCCAAGAAACTGGGTTCATGAAACACAAGGGTTTGTTACCAGGGACTTTAGGGAGGTTTTTGATGATGTGAGAGGTTGGGCTTGGGCTCTCTCTCAGCTCACAGAAGAGGTGATTTCTTGGCGCTTGAATTGGATTGATCTTCCAGACATGGCTGTTAGCAACATGGGACGTCAGCGAATGGTTTTGGCAGGTTTGACCCGGTGGACCTTCTATATCCCAAACCGCATTCTTCATCAACTTGGTGCCCGTCAAGTACTGCCACCTGTAGATCCCGAGAATTTTGTCATGCCAAATTTCAATGTTGCCACATTCAGAGCTTACCAGAATAATTGGAGGGAGCGTGTGACCATTCCGAAAGATCCATATCCCAGCGTTCTCCTTCCGGCCCGTTACAAGAGATGGTTGATAAAGGATATTGAAGCGAGAGCAAATGGAAACTAAGATAGACTTTAGACTCGATCTTACTGTGCTCGAAATAAGTTGTGTACCCTGTGCTATAGATGTTGTTGTTGTTTGTTTCTTTTGAAAGTTTCATGCTCAGCCATGTAATCAAAAAAGTTTGTTCAAATAAAACTTGAGTTTTGAGAACTTTCCATTCTTGGAATCAACTTGAAAGATTGTGACCGAACCTCAGGGTGAGGCTGCCTACGTATCCCTTAAATAGGAATCAGGTCATGACGTAGTTCAGGACTACAAGTGTTTGGTTAGGGTTCACTCGGGTATTTACACTCTCCTTTTGTGCTCTGAATTTTGCCTAGTACCGCCCTTTTGGGTTTTCGGCCTAGCGAGCTCTGATTTATTTAGCCTTATCTTTTGCCTAGGCTGCCCTTTCGGGTTTTCAACCTAGCAGGCTTTTGCTCTAATTTTTGCCTGGAACTGCCCGCCCTTGCGGTTTTTTAGTCCAGCTAGCTTCTCTCAGGGGTAATATCTCTTGAGTTGATCCAAGTTGACTAGAGTAGAGAATTCATTGTCGTCAAGATCGATGAGTTGCGCTGCTCCCCCAAATAAGATCTTCTTGATAATGTAAGGCCCGGCCCATTTTGGTCGAAACTTCCCACGTGGATCGAAAACCGGAGCTCGAATCTCCTTCAAAACCATGTCGCCTTCTTGTAAATCTCTGGATTTCACCTTCTTGTTAAAAGCACGAGCTATTCGGCGCTGATATCCTTGAACATGATATAAGGCTTTGAGCCGCCTTTCATCAAATAGCATGAGCTCTTCGAATCTCGCGTTTTGCCATTCTGCTTCATCAATTCCTGATTCTGCCATGATCCTCAAAGACGGGATTTCGAGTTCGATGGGAAGAACAGCTTCCATGCCGTAAACCAGAGAGTAGGGTGTTGCCCCTGTTGGAGTTCGGATGGATGTTCGATATCCCCATAATGCCAATGACAGTTGTTCGTGCCAATTCCGTATGGACTCAGTGGTTTTCTCCAGTATGGACTTGACGGTCTTGTTGGCTGCTTCTATAGCCCCGTTGGTTTGCAGCCGGTAGACAGTAGATTTATGAACCTGAATCCCGAATTCTTCAAGAGTTTTTGCTGCCCTTCCTTTGAAATGAACCCCGTTGTCTGACACGAAGGCTTGAGGGACTCCATATCTGTAGATGACATTTTGCTTGATGAAGTGAGCAACTTGGACCGTAGTGAGAGTCGTATAGGAAGCAGCTTCAACCCATTTGGTGAAATAATCAATTGCGACCAGGATGAACTTGTGCCCGTTTGATGCTGCCGGCGTGATTTTACCGATAACATCTATGCCCCAGACAGAAAAGGGCCAAGGCGAAGTCATGGAATGCAATTCTGATGGCGGGACGTGCATGAGGTTGGCGTGAATTTGGCATTTATGACAGCGTCTCACGTATTCAATGCATTGAGTCTCCATGGTTGACCAATAATAGCCCTGCCTTAAGATCTTCTTGACAAGCATCATACCGTTCATATGAGGGCCGCAAACTCCTTCGTGTATTTCTTTCGTGATCCGACTGACTTCTTCCCCGTGCACACACAGTTTGTGTGTTCCACAATGAGATCTCCGATATAGCTTTCCTCCGCAAATGATGTACTGAGATGCCAATCTCCGAAGAGCAACTTGGTCCTTCTTATCTGTTCCTGTCGGATACTCGCCTTTCTCAATGAGGTTCCGAATGTCATGATACCAGGGTAGACCATCGTCCGGCTCGTCAATGGTCATGACATACTCGTAGATAGGCTTGTTTCGTTGTTCAATCACAATTGGCCTGAGTCTGACTCCATTTGGTATCTCAACCATGGAGGCTAGTGTTGCAAGGGCATCGGCAAACCGATTCTTCAATCTTGGCACATGTGTGAAGGTGACCATCTGAAATTGTGGGATCAAATTGTCCAGATCCTGATGGTAGGGCTTCAACTTGTCTTCCTTGACCTTCCAATCTCCGTTTGCTTGCGACACCACCAAGTTCGAGTCTCCAACGACTTCCAGTCTTTTGACCCCAATTTCCAAGGCAGCTTCCATTCCTACGATGCAGGCTTCGTGTTCTGACTGGTTGTTGGTGACTTCAAGGTTTAACTTGAAAGCAAGAGGGATGTGTGATCCTTCTGGGGAAATTAACAATACCCCGATTCCAAATCCTTTCTGATTGGCTGCCCCATCAAAATACAGCATCCAGACATCATTGGTGGTGGTCATCACGTTTTCATCTAGGAATTCAAACTCTACATCCTCTGGACCTTCCACAGGGTGATCGGCAAGGAACTCGGCAATGGCTCTTCCTTTTACTGACTTCCTGGTAACATATTTGATATCGAACTCTGCTAGCAAAAGCAACCATCGTGCTAACTTACCTGTAAGTGCGGGTTTCTCGAATAAATATTTGAGAGGGTCCATTCGAGAAATTAGCGTTACAGAATAGGCCAACATATAGTGTCTTAATTTCTTGGAAGCCCAGACCAAAGCCCAATAAGTCTTTTCCAGAGAAGTGTATCGTTCTTCGCATCCGACCATCTTCTTGCTGATATAATACACGGCTTTCTCAGATCCGCCTTCTCCTTTTTGTGCTAGTAAGCATCCCATTGCTGATGGAGTGACTGATAGATACAAAATCAAGGGTTGCCCTAGTACAGGTGGTGTTAGGACCGGAGGATTCTGCAAGTATTTCTTGATTGTTTCAAAGGCTTTCTGACACCTGTCGTCCCATTTGAATGGCACGCCTTTCTTGAGAAGATGAAACATCGGCTCGCAAGTTGAGGTTAACTTGGCGATGAATCTGCTGATGAACTGAATTTTACCGAGGAAGCCTCGCACCTCCTTCTCTGTTCGCGGTGGCTCCATTTCGAGAATGGCCTTAATCTTAGATGGATCCACTTCGATTCCTCGGGTCGTGATCATAAAGCCCAACATCTTCCCTGTTGTAACTCCAAATGTGCATTTTTCAGGATTGAGACGCAATCTGTACTTGCGAATCCTTTCAAAGAATTTTCTGAGGGCGTGCAGGTGCCCTTCTCTTTCCTTGGATTTGACAATCATGTCATCCACGTACACTTCGACTTCTTTGTGAATCATATCATGCAGTAGAGTTGTAGCTGCTCTCTGGTAAGTAGACCCGGCATTCTTTAACCCAAATGGCATAACCCTGTAACAGTAGGTGCCTCACTCTGTGGTGAAAGTAGTCTTTTCTCGGTCTTCGGGGGCCATGAGAATCTGATTGTAGCCCGAAAAACCGTCCATGAAAGAAAGTAATGCGTGTCCCATAGTGTTGTCTACGAGTACATCTATATGCGGCAGTGGAAAGTCGTCCTTAGGGCTGGCTTTGTTCAAATCCCTGAAATCCACGTAGACTCTAATCTTCCCGTTCTTCTTGGGAACAGGCACGATGTTGGCGACCCACTTAGGGTATTCAGTTACCATTAGAAATCCTACATCAATCTGTTTCTGAACTTCCTTCTTGATTTCTAGCACCCAGTCAGGCCTCATTTTTCTCAACTTCTGTTTAACAGGTTTCGCATCTGGATAAAGTGGGATTCGATGCTCCACGATTTCAGGGTCAATCCCGGGCATGTCCACATGAGACCATGCAAAAACATCTTGAAATTCTCTTAAAAGATCTGAATGAGCCTTAAATTCCTCGGGAGACAACCCAGAACCGATTTGAACCATTCGTGGATTACTCTCATCTCTCAAATTTATTGAAATTACTTCTTCTTTTAGAGGCTGAGCATGCCTTTCGCTTTCTCGTTCGATTAGAGATCGGAGTTCTTTTGGAATTTCTTCCTCAAACTCAATCCCATCATCGTCAGGGTCAACACAATTTATTTCAGACACAGCAAGATAAGCAAAGTCAATTTCATTCATTGCAAAAGGGGTGGCCCCAGGGGCGTGATACATGAGAGTGGACTCAAACTCGAAAGAGAAATGATGATGTGGAGGACAAATAGACACATGCATTGACTCAGAGGTGGACTCAAACTCAGTATTAAACTCAGACTCAGTGCTGGACTCTGACTTAGACTCAAATTTAATGCCAGTGTAAATAATTTTAGGTACAAAAGTGCTGTTTTTATAAATTCCATTGGCATCCACGATGAGCGAGGAAACATCTCCAAGGGCTTCTTGGCTTAGCATCATCAACTCCATGTCTCTGACAGGCTCCAAATCAATCATCATTGCAGCGGGCTCATCCCTAGCCATACCTAATGGACCTTCATTCCCAAACAACGATATCAGATTCCCTGAGTCAAAAACTTCAATCCAGTCAGATTTGCATTGCTTGACCAATTCTTCTAGCTTGGCTGATTCATCATCACTGTCCCAGGTGTTATCAGCGAATATCTCAAATCCTGGCAGCTTGGTTCTTTTCTCCATATCCCAAAACGGTTCCGGTTCTCCTTGATAGATAGCCTCCTTTTCTTTGACAAAATGAATGGGACCCTTCTTTGGCTGGACACGAGCTCGAGCTTTCCATCCACTTCCCAGCTCATTCTCGTTGGGTCGATAACCGAGGCCGAAGCGGTGATTGTTCATGGGAAAATCTGGGAATTCTGCTATTCCCTGATTGTTACGGCCTAATCCCAAACTTGGCATGTAAGCCATCTTTCTCATCATTTCAATAACTGTAGAGCTAACCGAGAAATCTTCATCCATTTTGATAGTGAGAACTGCCCCAGCAGTATCAAAAGAGAATCCTCCGAGAGTGACGTCTTCCTCTCCATGCATAATCTCAAGCACAGGGGCGTTATCGGAGACATGAGGACGAATCCCAGATTCTCCATAGATAGTTAGGGTTCCTGTGGCCAGTCCAAGCTGAACTTTCTGATGTAGGGAAGATGGTACGGCCATAATGTCTGGGTGGTGAAGCCATGGCCTACCCAGCAACAAGTTGAAAGATGAAGGAATGTCGAGCACATGAAACTCGATGTTGGACTTGAAATTCTCGACTGATATTTCCAGTTGAACAATCCCGACTACATCTCTGCGTGTATTATCATAAGCACGCACTCCGAGATTTGATGGTTGGAAATCCTTAGTTGTAAATCCCAGACAGTAGGCTGTGCATAGTGGGCAGACATTCAAGGCAGACCCATTATCTAGGAGAATAACGGGAACCCATTTCCCCATACACTTCATGGTGATGTGTAATGGCTTGTTGTGACCGGCTCCTTCTGGCGGCAAGTCCTTCTCAGTGAATGTCACGACATGTTTCGCCTGATTTGGTGCAAGCAAGGATATTAGCGCTTCAGGGGGAGTGTCTGGCGGCACTTCCATGTTAGAGAGAGTCTTGATTAGTTTCTGGCGGTGTTCCCTGGATGAGGAAAGTAGCCCCCAAATGGATACTGATGCTGGGGTTCTTTCAAGTTGCTTTCGGATGGGATCCTCCACTGGCATAGGATTCCTTTGTGATGGTTGGGTGACAACTTCTGGCGTCTGAGTGACATTTTCCGGATTACTCGGAATTGAATTGTCCTGGACGGGATTGTTCCAAGCAAATGCCCCAGCCTGAGCATGGTTAGAGGTGTTGCCTCTTTGAAGGTCAGTAGGTTGATAGATCCGTCCGCTTCTTGTCACTCGGTTGACTGATGGCGGTTCTTCATCCCAAAAATTTGAAAATTCATTGACCTTTCGCTTCCCAGCCTTGATGGATTCCAACTTCTGTTTTGTGTCAAAGTACTCGGACCAAAAACCTGTAAGGCTATCCTCGGCCTTTCGTTTCTCGATCTTGATGTTCTCCATCTTTTTTCCCAGATTTTCTACTGCTTGATTGTGCCAAAATGAATCATCTAGCGTGGCCCTATTGACGGTCCATACTTCATTGTTGTCGAATCGGATATCGACAACATCTTCTTCGTCCCAAAACAAATCTGCCCTTAGAACCGAAACATCTGGCTGTGGAGGAAATGGCACGGATGGTCGAGGCAGAGATTCCCCGATAATGTAGGCTTGAGGAAACCAGTCATGATCACCAAAGACAGTTTCTATAGCAGAATGTTCTTCAATCCCAGGAAGTGGTGGTGGTAGCAAATTATCTGGAGGATGGCTGCTAGGGACCCAATGATAAACTTCGCCGAGTGTCCGATTCCATATGTCTCCGGGCTCTTCAAACAATGCGGGGAGTGAAACTGCATCAAGTGGATCAGCACAAATCGCCTCCCACCTTTCTCGCCAATCTTCTTGCTCAGTTGGCTCAACATATTCGAGCGTATGCACCATGCCTGTGATGCACACAACTTTGTCGATCCGACAAATACTGGAATCCGTTGGTATCGAAACAACCGGCTTAGCATGAGAATCTGAGATAATAAACTGACTCGGGTCCCACTCTTGACGAAGTTCTTCCCAATCTTGATCATTCATAGCCCATTCTTCACTTTCTATGATATCTGCCCATCTCGGCTTCTGTCCTGATTTGATGCTTTTGAGGGAGCACACTCCTAGATCCTCTGGTACTGGAGCAATCGGCTTAGGTTCGGTGGCTGGTATGATGTAGAGGCTGGGGTTAAATTTAGTGGAGCCTGGGTCATTTGGAGTGGAGCTGAGGGAGATTTGGTTGATTTGGGTATTGGACTTGTGTTCTGGCATGGGATTTGAGACAGTGTTTAGCTTCTTGAGGGGAAGTGGGAGTGTTCCGTCCTCAATGAGATCTTGAACTTTGTGCTTGAGACAGATGCAATTGTTAGTGTGATGGCCGGGCATTTGGTGATAGGAACAGAAGACATTGGGATTATGGCTTGGAGGAAGTATTTTGGGCGGTTCGCGGGGCTCAAGTGGCTTGATGGCGTCCTTTTCATGGAGTTTTTGGTAGACTGTGGTTAAGGGAAAAGGGAATTGGTAGAAGCTCCTTCTTTGCCGGATTGGCTGGGCTGCTATCTGGTTGATAGGCTCGGTTTTGGTTGGTTTAGAGTTTGAGGAGCTGGCCTGGGGATGGTTGTATTGGTTGGTTCCGAACAGGGTGTTGCTGTTGCCAGAGTAAACTTGTTTGGGCTTGGCCGATTCTCCCTTCTCAAATATACCGGTTCTGAGTGCTTCTTCAACCGCGAGGCCGGCCTCGTAAAAAGTTCTGAAGTCGGCCGTGGTTTGGAAAACCACAAGGTGCTTTGCAAAATCGGGTGCCAAATTCTTTGTGATAATTCTCATTTGTTCTTTCTCTGATGGTCGATCTATCATCTGATGCTTTCCCTCTCCATCTTCTGATAAAGTCGGCAAAGGACTCATTTGCTCCCATCTTGGTTGCATCCAACTCTCGAATGGTCATTTCAAGTTGAATGTTGTAATTATACTGAGCCATGAAGGCTGCCCCAATGTCCTCCCAACTTCCTTTCTTTGAAATGTCAAGATTTAGAAACCATCGCAGTGCTGGCCCTGTTAGAGTCTGCTGAACCATTTGACCCATGGCATCCTTTTCAATGTTATACATGGACAAAGTGCCCACATATGTTTGCAAGTGAGCTCTTGGATCTCCACTTCCATCGAATTTTTCCCAGGCTATAGGCTTGAATCCTTCCGGGAGTTTGGCGCCGGGAAACAGACATAACTTGTCCATATCAACACCCGTGGCAGCCACTTTCTCTTGTTTCTGGACTGATTCTTCGAGTTTAATGACTTTCGCCATCATTGCTTCCAAATTTGGGTTCTCTTGCGGAGGCGGATTTGGCGGTGGTTGCTCCCCTGGACCTCCTGGTGGCTTGTTCTGAAGGGTTAATCCTTGTATTAGGAGCAATAGTTCAGCCATCTGACTATCACTGTGTTCCCTCTGTTCTTCCAAAGCTAGCTTGAGAGCTTCGATCTCGTTCTTGTTTGACATATCTGCGGGATTTGTTGAATCTGACTGTATCATTTTTGACTCAGTTCGAATTAATCGCTGTTTGGGAGTTCTAGTCCAACTAGGTATAGTGCTCTTCTCGCTTTTACCAATGATTGAAACTGATAGTGGAAACAAAAATGAATTTAGTGACTGGTGTGAAGAATGCTATGTGCAGAAATTTATGTACAAATGAAAGAATGATGCATGAAGTGCAATGCAACCACAGTTTTGGAAAGGATTGCCCCAATTTTCAGTGCTCTGTTGACTGTATTCAAAAGATTTTGCAAAACAAAGGCCGAGCCTTTTTAGGGGTTGCCTACGTATCCCCATTTTGGAGGAATCAGGCCGTGACGTAGTTCGAGACTACAACTGGCTTTCTCCCTCAAGCAACAGGAAATTCAACATAGCTGAAGTACAAACTGACTCAACTGAAGTAAAGAAAAGTACAAACTGACTCATCTGACATAAAGAAAAGTACAAACTGACTCAATAAAGCAAAGTATAGATTCAAACTAACTTGAGTGGCAAAAAGGTAGACTTGACAGTCTCAAAAAGGCCCTGTAGGCTGGATCTACTGACAACTGGCTGGCTGCTGATTCTCAATCTGATTTAGTTGTTGGATTTGTTGGGGGAGCATTCCTGACTTGGTTCTTCTTGCTTTCCTTCCTTGCTTGGCTCTGGCTGCTTTGGTGGGTTCTCCAAAGCATACGTCTTCTTGAGCTGTTGGGGAGACAAACCATCATTCAGAAGGAGACATTCTTCATAACATGCTTCACAATCACACTCATCCCAGTATTTATGTCCTGTCATTGGGTCTTGAAAGTAGTAGACTAGTGTACCGTCTGGCTGAAAGTATTTGACTGGTGGCATGACATTTACATCTTCATCATCACTTTCTTGCTCCACCCTGACAGTGATTTTGTCGGGGATGTTCTTGGATTCATCATCTGCAGGAAGGTGGAATTTCCAACCTTGATCATTCACATTCTCAGAGTCGTGCCATTGAAGGGTTAAGCCTGGTTGGTCAGACATGGCTAGCTGATGAAGCAACTCTTCGAGCTTGTCTTTGTCTGGAGTTTCAATTCTAATATCCTCATTCTCCACTTCTTCAAGTATCCATACTGGTGCGCCATGATGAGTGGTAAAGGTGGACTTGAGTTTCTTGCTTCCAGATTGACTGCTCATTTTCGATTACAGACTCTGATAAAAGAAATACAACACGCTAATTATTGGGAGGAAGAGAGCCAATTGCAACATTATTATTTTAAAACAAAAGAAATTTGTTTATTTGATAGAGCACTCGATCATTGGGGTAATCCCTCTTACTACTGTGGAGGGGAGGATGTGAGCCTAGGGTAAAAGCTATCATGTACATGCAAGATAGGCAAACAACAAATAATAAGCAGTTAAACAGTCAACAGGATATATCACATAATCCTAACCTGTGGGTTCCTGTCCTAAGTTGGAAGGTTCTAGGTTAATTATATGCAAAGGCCGGTTTTGGTTTAGGGGGTTCCCCAGACTAGAGCCAATATTTGCCTCCCAGTGCCAAGTGTACTGCATGGCAAAGGTCAAGCGGCAGGCTGACTCATCACGGTCCAAAGTTGTTGAGCATCCGGGGATGTCCTAACACCAGCGAACTGGGTAGGGTAACCAAGATGCAGCAGCGGGGCTTATCCAACATCGATGCAAGTGATGCAAAAGCTTAGCAACAAAATTGTTTTCAAAAATCCCACAAATGTTTTTCAAGCTCGGCTCACTTTTTAAATTAATCAAAATTTTGACATTCTACTCATGCGAACAACCGACAAAGCTCCAGTCCAGACTGATCGGGCTTTCACCCTGACATCGATCCTTTCTAGTACAGCGTGAAGCACGTACTTGGTGTCAAGCTCTCGAATGGTCATTTTACAAGTGTAAAATTTCAAAATAAAGATTAATTTAAAATATCGATCCCCAGCGGAGTCGCCATTTTGTGGACGGTCGAGTTCCACGCCGGTGGTTTGATTTGATTCGAAAATAGAGTCGCCACCCGGGTTTTTGGAAAATGATTTGGGACCCAAGAAACCAATTTGAAGGATGATTGAGAAAATGACTTTAGAAAACAATTTGAAAACCAGAGATTCGTTTTGGATTCGGGAGCCAGGTTACGAACGGGGAAGGGTTTTAATGCACCCCGTTCGCCCGATTAAAAATCGGTCTTTACTAAATATTCGTGGGATGTTTAGAAAACGTTTTAGTGCCGAACTTTAACATATAAACATTTTAAATCATACAAAGTAGAAAACAAGCAAATGGTATGTAAATAACAACAAGTATACAAAAATCAAAGGTTCCAAACTGTTTATGCATGGCATTGATCAAAACTTTGATTTTTTACCAGAAAAGTGTGCCGTGCGGCACACTAGGTGTACCGTGCGGTACAAAAAGTTTGCCGTGTGGCACTGTTCATCAGCCTAACGGTCAAATTTTTAAATGAGTACCGTACAGCACTCCAGATGTACCGTGCGGCACAAGGGGAGTGCCGTGCGGCACTGTTGGGAGCACAACAGTTTAAAACTTTGGTTTTTTTCGATATGATTGAACAAAGGCACATACGAGACATGAAATAAGATTAAAATGAACTATTTTGAACAGGAAAATAGTGTGTGCAAGTGTGGGATGTTCCTCCTCATTGAATCGCTCCGTACGAGGCGATGTTTTCACCGTACGACGCGACCGGGAGGTGGGAAATCAAACTGACTTTGATGTATTATGGGCGTACCAAGCATGGAGACGATATTAGAAATCGTTCCACACTTGGTATCCCTCCCCTCAGGGTACCAAACTCAAGGAATTTGGCGAAATGGATTTATACCTCGGCTTTGGAACTCTCGGATTAAACTTGTTTCTTGGACTTCTGAACACGGCTTGGACTTCCTTTTGCTTCCAACTCCCTCTGGTGCAGCAACTCAGGTGATGGATGATTTGAACTTGAGCAAATTTTGAATGGCAAACTCGCGGGTTTCGGATCGAAAACAGGGGGGGCTTGGGATTTACTTGGAAAGGAAGAATTTGGTTAGTTTCTGAGAATGGAAGGTAGCAATGAAGAAGATTTCCAGTAGAGATAGTGTGGTGACAAGGTTTAGAAATGGAGTTTCATAATTTTTTTTTCTTTCTGTCGGAATCAATCGGTATTTATAGGGGACGGATGAACTTGGCCTCCACATTTTCTTGGCCTGCACTCCATCAATCATGGCTATGAGATAGCCTCTTCTCCTTGCAAGAAATCATTATGAAGATGGGGACGAGTTTGTCAACATTTGAGCTGCTGGAAACTCTGCAAAAGCTGTGTGATAAGTGACAGCACCGTACGACACATAAATTGTGCCGTGCGGCACACTTACTGTGCCGTGCGGCACACTTCCACCGCCAAAATTTGAAAAAATGCCGTACGTGACTGAGGCTGTGCCGTGCGTGAGAGATGAGTACCGTACGGTACTGTTGACTGAGTTGACTTGGAGAATTTCAATCCGAGAGTTCTTCCGGGCATTTCCTTTCATCATTGGGGATTAAAAAAATGTACGAGAGTCTCATTTTGGGGTGTCTACAACACTCATGCAAGTGATTTTGAGGTGAAATAAGCAGTTTTGAGGACTACATGAGCATAAATAACGGTTAAACAATGATCAAAACCAAGAGAAAGTTCAAAACTTATCAAAACAGAAACTGCCCAGAACTGGGTTTGAGCGCTCAAGGCCTGAGGCTTGAGCGCTCAACCCCTGCTGAAACTGCGAATTTTGAAAGTGATTTTAGACAACTTTTAGACCTTTGTGAGTTCAATACAAGTATAGAGAACTTGTCTGAACTCACTGGCCTCCCTCAGAAAGACCAAGATAGTGAATATATCACATGTTTAACTACCTTTTTCACTTGTTTGAAAGCTTGGACTTGATTGTGAGTTTGGGGATGGACAATAATGGGTGTTTTGCTGAGTATTCTGAGTGGATGGTATAGTGTGTGAGGTTGATTGATGATCAAAGGTTGGATTTTGTGTTTGGCAGATGGTTTTTCACCAGTGATTTGGATGGAATGTAGGTGGTTTTGTAGAGAGAGAAAGTGATGAACGATTGCTAGATGATTAGTGGGTTGAAGTCTGAGAATTCGTAACCTCTCAAACCAAGGGGTGGTGAGTGGTTTTATAGAGTGAGTGGGAGGGAAGAGAGGAGAGAGAGGTAGTGGGTTTGTATTTGGAAGTGGGTTAGGAGTAGTTTTAGGTGTAGTTTAGGACAATGTAGGGTGTATTATACACATTAAGATCGTAGAAGATCACCCCAAACGCTCCCATGCAGAAAATCTCATGATGAGATACTCTGCAGATTCCTGACTGGGATCAGAGTTGAGCGCTCAAGCCTACTTTGTGCGCTCAAGGTGCTTTTCAGGAGTTTGAGCGCTCAAGCCTCTTGGTGGCAGGTTGATGTTTGGCTTGGTTCAACAATTCTTGGTTTGGCTTTGGGTTATTTGGTTGATTTTGATCAAGTTCAAGCTATTTTTACAAGTTTCGGGTAGTCATGATTGGTCCATTTTGTCATCGGGAATGCTCGAGCGCATCCTGGGTTCAAAATCGGGGTGTCTACACCGTTGCATAAGAAATGAAGCTCTTTTGAATAAATCTTTTTATTAATTTAAATAATGCTTCCGAAAATCGGGGCATTACAACTAAACTGTAAATGCTTGCTCCTTCAGTTGTGGAATTGTCTTGATGAAAGAAATTCTTCTCGGCTTGTGAATGTTTACATATAAAATTAACACATCCAATAACTAATTGACACCTAATTAAGAATGCCAAACGTTGGTGGCTTAACGTTAATAAAAAACACTAGATTAATGGGCTATAAATGGATCAATACGATGTCATATTGATTTATGATTTGAAAGGCAGTTATTGGCAGTTACAAGTCAAAGGATAAGTAAGAAAATTGACTTTGAAGCCACTCTTTTAACTGCTAAATGCATGAGTTACACGTGTAAACCCATAAAACAAGACAGATGACAGTTGAGACACGTGGAACAAATCGTGCAAGATAGTTACTAGCTCCCTCCGTCCCATAAAGTTTGGTCCCTACGAACTATGTGCAATTTTCAAGCAAAAAAATAACGTGCTTACGGAAATAATTTTTTAGTCAATATGGATCTTGTTTGATAGATCTCATCGAGAACTTTTATACGGTGCAAAAAAAATTCAAAAATTATTTTGGTAAATACATTATTTTTTAGTTTGAAAATTGCATGTAGTTTCATAGGGATCAGACTTTATGGGACGAAGGGAGTATTGCTTAAAAACTAACTACTTGGTTTGAACAAACAAACGTGCAGGTTCAAATTTAAAACTTCCAAAGGAAGTTTAAAGGTCAGATGTTTTTCAGAAGGAAGAAACTGTTCGTTGGAAAAGAAAAGATGGAGTTTGAAGCAAGCCATGTTCAAATTCTTTGAGCGGGATGTTCAAATTACAAGCAGTTCCTATAAAAAGAAGAAGTTGAAGAGTGAAAAACCCCAGACAAATCTTCAGCAGACAGCAATCAAAAAAGATGCTTGGTTTGTTCATTGGCAAGTAGAATTGTAGTTTTAGGAATTTGACTCAGTTCAAAGTAGATTAGGAAGTTGATTATGAAGTAGATTAGGAAGTAGTTTAGGAAGTAAATTTTTGTTGTTCCTGTAACAATCAAGGGTTCGAAGTTCTTGTTATCTGTTATTTGAAAATGAAGACGATTTCGAAGTAAGTTTACTTGTGATTTGTCAATCAGAGTATCTTGTTTCTTTGTTGTTCTTTGATTTCCTAAGTGAATTGGTTTGTATTTCTTCACTTTGAAGGAAAAATCCTCTTAATTGAGGTATTTGAACCATTAAAAACACAATCGTCTGATTAAATTTGGTTTTTCAAAGTTAATCTGAGGGAGGATATTGAAAACTCTCTCTGGCACGCTCGGACACAATTATTTTCTATTGCAAAGAAGTAAAAGAACCAAACACATTTTTTGGCACTCCCGGTGGGACACCAAAGTGTTGAATGGCTCCAAAATTTAGGAAGCAAGTAGATGATTCTCAAATTGGCCAAACGCCAGAAAATGAGAATAACGTTAATTCCAAAGAGAATGAATCGACTGAAAGCCTTCAAACAGGCCTAGAAGTTCGTACTGGTCAAGATCTAAATGTGGGGATTGGCCAAACTTCTCGAATGAATACTAGGAATAACAAAACAGTGCACGTAGATGACCCTAAAAATCCAGAAATTGGAGGAGGTGTGTCATCTAGTCAGTTTGCTGAAATGATTGTTACATTCAAGGAGTTAGCCTAGACTCAGAAACTTATGTTTCAAATGTTAGAAGGGCAATCAAATCTTAGGAATGAGTTTTTACCTTCATCTGAGAAAGATAAAGGAGAGGCTAGTTCAAGTAAGTTTAAGTCAAGGCCTGGAAGAGAACCTATAAATGTGGATGACATACCAGAATCTTGGTATGAACCAGCAAAGACTTATGATCATCAAACATCTAAGCCTAAGAAGATGTTTAAGCAAACCACTAACATTCCTTTCGAACCCAACTTTGATGGACTAGATGGGAATAAAGATTTCAAAAATGATGAGTATGGGTTTGATGAGTATAATTTTACTCTAGGAAAACATTTTCACGACAGGGCTAATTCTAGAAGGCCTATTCCAGAAAATGGAATCCCTAGGTATCAAAAAATACTAGAAATGGGAAGGGTGCATTCGAACCATCTCTATGAGCCTTTAGGAAGGCAAGAAGGTGGTTTTAGGCAACCCAGACCCTTTGAAGGTCCTTTTGAAAAGTTTCCAGAAGATCATATGCCTAGAAATATGAATTGGGAACAACCTGTTAACCCATGAGATCATCTAGGAGGAAATCCTGCCCTTCAGAATGAAATACTTGGTCTTATGCAAGAAGTTTATGGGCCTCTAACCCGGGGGTACAAACTCAAATATACAAAAAAACCTTATCCAGAATGGATAGATAGGCAGTTCAAAATCCCTAGAGGGTTTAAGATTTCGGATTTTACTCTGTTTCATGGGGATGGAAAACAATTAACAACTGAACACATTGCTAGATTCACTGCTCAGTGTAAGGAATTAGGCAATAATGGGTTCATTAAGTTGAAGTTGTTTTCTAATTCCTTGACGGGAACAACCTTCGAATGGTACTCTAATTTGCCACCAGAATCAGTTCCAAATTGGCAAAGGATGGAAGAGTTGTTTCATGCTCAGTTTTATCAAACTGAGCTTGAAGTTACCATGGCTGATTTAGCAAGATTGAAGCAAAAGCTTGATGAAAAGGCTGCTCAGTTCATTGCTAGGTTCAAAAGGGTTAGGAACAAATGTAAACTTCAATTACCAGAAGTTGAATTTGTTAGAATAGCACAAGACGGCCTAAGTAGGGAACTTAGAAAGAAGTTCGACTCTACTGAGTTTAGGGATTTAGTTAATTCAACTTACAAAGCATCCAGATATGAATCCTTATTGGAAGAAGATGTTGATAGAAATAATTCTTCTTATTCAACAAACTATAAGGATCCTACTTATGAAATTGATGCTGTTGAGATTGTTGAAGAAGTGACTGCTAACACCAATGTGCCAACATCTTTGGCCAAAACAATTCGAGAAGTATGGCCGAACAAGCAAGTGCATGTTGGGATGAACTCTGTGCAGTTTGGTAAAGGAAGACCAAAAATTGGTCAACTTCGAGGTGAAGTTGGAAAGATCAACAAGCAAAAGTATGCACCAGAAAGTTCTTCTCAAAAAGGTTTTAAGCAATCCCATCTTCCTATGCTTGAAGCATCCTTCTTGAAATTTTTGTGTATGGAATGCAGAGCCAATTATTTGATTTTCAAAGACCTAGACAAGCAGGGGGTGATTTCTTTCCAAAAAGGATGGAAAGGAAGGCTTTGGATCAGAACAATGAAAGGAAGCCTTCGATGAGTCCAAATCATGGAAGAAATGAGAAACTTTGGTTGGTTTCCAAAAGAAATGTGCTTCTAGTCCAATTCCACCAACTTCGAAGAGAGATTATCCTCCTTCAAAGCAAGGCTAAGTTATCCAAATGCAACCAGATTCAAACCTGTGCCCAGTATGTTGGAAAAACAATCCTGGCGGAGAATTTAGTTCAGCATATTCCCCTGTTCGACCAACCTACAAGAGGATATATAAAACATAAGCTATTCCTAATCCCAAAAAAAAAGTAGATGTAATAAACAGGTGGTAGAGCAGTATAGGCATTATCACATTAATAATTGCAAAACAGCATCTATCTACTCGCAAGTGGGCTGTTCAATTGTTGAAATATCCCTCATACATCCTTCTCCTGTCTTGGTTACAAGCAAGACAAGAAAGTGAAGGCAGTGAACAAAGACAAGTACAGAAGCAGACCCTCATCTAGCCATCGGAAGAGACAACAAATAATGCGGGCAGCAAAACTGAAAACCTTTCTGATAGGTGCCGAAAAGCACACATTGAACCTCGTTAACTCGTACTTTGTTAGGCAAATTAGGTTGTTATTTGATTAAGGTTGTTATTTGATTAGCGTTTGTTGGTTAATGGTGTTACAGACTCCGAGTGCTCAAAGACTTGGAAGACATGCTTTGGAGTGGTTAGAAGCGTCAAGGATGCGAAGAGGAGCAAAAGAGGACCAAATGGAAGATTTTTGGGACCATGGTCTGGACCATGCAAATCCCCGTCCGGACCAAGGTCCTTGCGAGCTGTAGAGAGCAAACTGCATCGGTGGTCCGGACCATGGAATCCCCGTCCGGACCATGGCGACGGGAATTTGCGTTTTTTCTGGTTTTTGTGTAATTTGAGGGCCCTAGGTATAAATATGATAACCTAACATTATTTTAGGGTTCCCAACTATTAGAGAGAGGCTACTTTTAGAGAGAAACTGAGAGTTCTTCATGTTCTTCAAGCGTTCTACGAATCAAAGCGTGTCGATCATCACCATGTCCGGCTAAACCCCTTTTCTAGGGGGAGGATGAAGCTCTACACCAAGTAACCATTCCATTTTGTGTAGGTTAAGAGTTTTTAATCGAATCAGATTATATGTTCAGAACTTGGATTCACAGAATCAATGGAATCATGGTTTTACTCTTTCAAGCTGTTGTGTATTTGTGTACCGGTTTTCAAATACCCGTTCATATAATTGCTTTCAACGTTGTGTTTGGAGTTCTGAGATAGGCTATTCTCGCGAGACGGATCATGCCGCGATAGTGAGACTGTCCGTGCCGTGGGATAGCTTATGCCTTTTAACAATCACAAATATTTTCTTGACGATTATCGATAGGGATTGCAAGCCCTAGCGATAATCCCTTGTGATTCGGTTATAAACCTAACCTATACAAAAGTTGTGGTTACGAGGACGGAGTGGATTCTAAACCCTAGATCCTTTCTCCATCAATCTAAATCACTTTTAATTATTGCCCTTTTCAGTTCAACAATTTTACAACCAATCAAACATCTGTTTATTGAATTAAATTAGAAATTCATTGGAATTAACGCAACTCAGCCAATTTGTCTCCGAGGATCGACACTCGGACTTAATCGCTATTCTCCGGAATAAAAGTTAATTCTTAGTTATTAAATATCTATTTTTGACTCGGCACGACACGATCAAATTTTGGCGCCGTTGCCGGGGACAATTTGGGGTTGCTTAATTTCGATTAATTTTTATTTTAATTCTTAGTTTAGGGCTTTTTGATTTTCTGTTTGCTAAGTGATACTCAGAACACAAGCAGCGAAGCATTCACTTGAGCAAGACCGACCAGTGAAAAGTGGTTCCGTGATATAAAAGCGATATCGTTGCTCACTGTAAGTCTTGTCTGCCTTTTATTTGCTTGTCTCTGTGTATGTTTGGTCGTCGGTCTCAGAAACCCCAACTTGTTCCTCTCAATCTGGATATTGGAAAGAGACGTAGGGTTAAGAGTGAGGCTGATTTTACTTTCAATGGGGGATATACAGAATGGCGCTAATCCGCCAGGTGGTGGTAATCCGCCAGGGCAGCTGCCGCGCCCCTTGCCCCACTTCACACACACTTTTTGCCATCATCTTATGCTGCACCATCATGCATCCAGTTGCCACCATTCACGGCAACACACTATGAGATTAAACCCAGTATACTGCATGCATTGCCCAACTTTCACGGGCTCACTAAGGAAGATCCCTATCAACATATTGATGAGTTCATAACCATAAGCTCCACACTTCAAATTCATAATTTTCCTAATGAGGTGCTTAGGTTAATTTTGTTCCAATTTTCACTGAAAGAGAGTGCTAAGCACTGGCTCAGTACTTTACCCGTGAACTCGATCACTAGCTGGGATCAACTTAAGGACGCATTTCTTAAAAAGTACTTCTCCATAGGCAAAACAGTTCATTATCGGAAACTGATTACTTCGTTCCGACAGGATGACAATGAGCCTCTACACGAGGCTTGAGAGAGGTATGGTAACCTTATTAGGAAGTGTCCGCACCACGACATTCCACAGTGGCAGTTGGTGCAATGTTTTTATGATGAGTTGAATTCTCATTATAGGATGATGGTTGATGCCTCATGTGGAGGCTCGTTAATGAACAAAAATGAGCAGACGGCATGGGAGCTCTTTGAGACAATGAGTGATACCTCCCAGCACCATGCCACTTACCAGCATAGTGACAGGGCAACCAACGTGGCCAGTTCTTTAAAGCCACGAGGTTTGTATGAGGTTAGCCCCTCTAACCACCTCGCGCTTAAGGTTGACTCTCTCGCTGAGAAACTTGACCAATTTTTGAGTTTGGGCTCGACTTCCACTCCGCCTCCTCCTACTTTTTAGGAGGCTTGTTCCCTGCGTGCTAGTCCAGCCCATTATGTTACAGAGTGTCCGGCGAGAGACCAGTTTCCAGGTTTGGCAGAAGAGCAAGTTCATGCTGCTCAGGGGTACTCTAATGTTCAGAGTTATCCTAAACCGGGTGATCCCTCCTTTAACACTTATCACCCGAGTCCTAGGAACCATCCTAACCTGTCGTGGCGACAGCCACAAAATAATGCCCCTGCTCCACAGTCTAGGCCATGGTCCACACCGTATAATCCTGCGGCCTACCGTTATGCAAACCATCAGCAGCCACCCCCTAATCGAGCGCCAACCCAGTCCTTGAGGGACCCCTCCTTTGAGGATAAGTTTTTAAAAGCTTTTGACATGATGACTGGTACCCAATAGCAGGTCAATTCTCATACACAATCCATTGCAAGAATGGAGGCGCAATTGGGCCAATTGGCCAACACGATGAACCGCAGAGAGGAGGGTAGGTTGCCTAGTCAACCAGTTCAGAACCGGAGAGGCCAAAACTAGTGTGAGGGTAATCAAGGTACAGATAACTTCCAACAGGCGAATGTTCTCATGTCCCTTCGTAATAAAAGAGAGGTCGAAACCCGACCAGAGAAGCCACAAAGCAAGGAGCACCAAGCTCCCTCCTCCCCATCTAATTCCGGGGAGGGGCATTCTCATAGCAAGGAGGCAATCCCTCTAACCACGACTCCACCACCCACCGCCACGTGCATGGGCTCCAAGGCACCATCCTACGTGCCTAAAGCCCCATTCCCCGCTGCTTTAAATGGGCCATCTCCCTATGCGAAGAAGCCCACTTCTATGGAGGATACTCTGGAGATATTCAAACGCATGGATATCAACATACCCCTCCTCAAAGCCATAAAGCAAATCCCAAATTATGCCAAATTCCTGAAGAACCTCTGCACTTATAAGCGGAAATCTCGGACAAATGTGTCCAAAAAGGTCCTTCTCACCGAGCAAGTGAGCTCAGTGTTTCAATCCATCACTCCCCCTAAGATGCAAGATCCGGGCACGCCTACCATTGCCATTATTATAGGTAGTCATGTCATAGAGTGCGCATTGTTAGACTTGGGGGCTAGTGTTAATTTGATCCCTTACTCGGTGTACGAGCAATTGCGACTTGGAGAGTTAAAACCCACGACGGTAACCTTGCAATTAGCTGATAGATCTGTGAAGGTACCGCATGGCGTAGTTGAGGACGTTCTGGTCAAAGTCAATGATTTCTACTTCCCTGCTGATTTTATAGTCTTTGACACAGAACCGGTGAACACCCTCAGACAGCAGACCCCTGTTATACTTGGCCGTCCATTCTTGGCGACGGCCAATGCTAATATACATGTGAGGAGTGGAGAGATGGAGGTCACATTCGGTAATATGACCCTTAAGCTTAATGTTTACAATAGCGCGAAACAACCTCAAGTGGAGGAAGACTGCTTTGCAATCGATGTTATCGGGGACTTGGTTGAGGAAGCCTTGCCTTACATTCTGACTGACGACCCGTTGGCCGCGTGTTTGGCACATTTTCCACTACGTAGCTCTCCCTTCGAAAATAAGTCAAACAGAAAACACAGGAATAACATTTTCAAAAAACATAGGAATCTTCACAATAAATCTCTATTAATAATAAATGACAGTTGGATCAAGACATGGGTGTTAAACCATAAAGGGTTCCAAAACCTCTATTCAGAAAATAACGTAATCATGACTTCCCCAGAGCTGAATTATTGACACAATGGTCTGTGAGGTGAACAGTGCAGCTAGAAACATGGTGACATCAACAAGGTTGTGCGAATGGAGTGACAAAACAATAGTACTATTGAGGGTAGAAGTATTTTCCCACCTTCTCATAGTCCCAAATATTTAACAAGCCTTCCTCTGCCGAACTTCCAAAGACAGATAGATGACTTGTCCAGTGACCACTGTAAAATCCATGGAGAACTCGAGTCAAAAGAAGAAAAGAAACAAACACTGATGACCTGCTCAGCCAAATAGGAGCTTAGAATGATCTTCATTTACCATGCAATGCAATGAATAGATTACACATCTTACTATATAAGTGAAGTAAAGAAGAGGAAAAACTTGTTTAAGACCTGAACAAAGAGAACAGCAGCTTTGTGACCTCAAACTTATGGATGGCCGACCCCACTCGATTTGAAATTAGATTTCGACAATCAAACATGCGAACAAATTGATCAGCAGACCTGAAATGACATCAGTCAAAACAACACTAAATCAGTGCAACAGCCACATGCCTAACAGCCGCTTCTTCCCCGAAACCCTTACCAAAGCCCGTTATGACCAACATTAAGAAGTATTCCACATGCCAAATATTTTTAAGTCCCATAATCCAGTTAACACCAAAAAAATGTAAGAGGACGAAGAAGTTACCCAGTTAAAATAAGGTTTGGATCATGAGGATTTCAATCAACATAGTGAAGATCCGCATTATGTGCTCTTTCAAGTTTCAAGCTATATTGTGAACAAATAGCAGTCAAATATCACTCTCAGAAAGTGAGATTGCCTTAGAGAGAGAGAGAGAGAGTGGGAGAGTATTAATACAGTTGATCGAGGTCCGAAAATGTATATTGGTGATGAAAACAAATTGAAATGAAAAATGAATTGGTTACAAGGATTAACTTTTATCCACATACAGGCCAGCGATTCACAAATCATCATAACGTGAGATCAGCAAACAAAGGGAAAAAAGAAATAGTAAAATCTAGAAATAAGAAAAGACACAACTATACATAAATGAATTATGGTTTTCAAAGCTGCTATGAAAACATTGAGTTTCCTAACTTGTTCAGAGCAAAAGACATTCATAATGCACGCAATTAGTTAAATTCCAAACTGTTATTTAGAAGAGAGAGAAAGAAGTGTGTTAGGTAACAAAACCTAACACAAGCACTGTTATTTATATTATTGTGTACCACAGTACATGACTAAAATAGACGATGTGGGACAAACATAAAACTAACAATATAAATTATTCTAACACTCCCCCTCAAGCTGGAGAATAAATATCAAAAAGTCTTAGCTTGTTACACACCAACTCTAAGTGTGGCTTGAATAATGATTTGGTAAACATGTCAGCCAACTGAGCACCAATAGATACATATGGAGTAGCTATCACACCACCAGTCAGCTTCTCACGCACGAGATGACAACCAACCTCACTATGCTTAGTTCTCTCGTGAAATACTGGATTAGAGACAATATGATAGCCGCTTGATTATCACAATACAATGGCATGGGCAATTGCACTAAATCCTATCTCCTCAAGAAACGATCGTAACCACACAACCTCACATGTTGTGTGTGCCATTGCTCTATATTCTACTTCTACACTAGACCGGGCTACCACTGTCTACTTCTTACTCTTCCAATTAACGAGATTTCCACCAAGAAGAACACAATATCCAGTAGTAGATCTTCTATCAGATGGTCCTCCTGCCCAATTAGAGTCAGTGAACGCCTCAAAGCATAAGTGTCCATTGGCTCAATACAATAAAACCACATCCTGGATGTAGCTTAATATACTTCACAATTCTAAGTGTAGCCACCCAATGTGGATGACGAGGAGCTGACATAAATTGACTAACCAAACTAACTGCAAACGAGATATCCGGACATGCGATTGTGAGATAATTTAATTTACCAACCAACCGGTGATACTGATTAGGATTTTGAAGCAACTCCCCTGGTCCACACATAGTTTGACATTTGGATCCATAGGAGTCTCAACAGGCCTAGCTCCTAACAAACCTGTATCTTCAAGAATATCCAGCACATACTTCCTTTGTGATAAGCTAATACCTTCTTTGGACCGAGCCACTTCAATACCTAAGAAGTACCAAAGTTTTCCCAAATCCTTAGTATGGAATTGCTGATGTAAGAAGGTCTTTGACTCATCAATACCTCGCTGGTTATCACTGATAATGATAATGTCATCTACATATACAATCAACAATACTTTCCCTCGATCATGTAAACTTCCTCTTGAAGATCCCCGTGGAGAAATGCATTTTTAACATCCAGCGAAAACAATGACCAACCGAGATTCGCAGCTAGAGAAATAAGAATCTGAACAGAACCAAGTTTGGCAACGAGAGAGAATGTTTCTAAATAATCAACACCATAAGTCTGGGTGTAGCCTTTGGCAACAAGGCAAGCTTTATAGTGCTCAACAGTGCTATCAGGAAGATACTTAATAGTGAATACCCAGCGACAGCCAACAAGAGTCTTACCAGTAGGAAGATGAACCAACTCCCAAGTGCCATTATGATGAAGCGCAGACATCTCATCCTCCATAGCTTTTCGCCACTCAAATACAGAAAGAGCCTCCTGAACAGTGTTAGGAACAAAAACGGAAGAGACCGAAGTGGTAAAGGCACGAAAAGATGATGACAGATGATTATAGGAGACAAATTGACCAATAGGATGTAAAGTACATGACCGAATACCTTTACGGTGAGCAATGGGGTAGTCATCAAGAAGGTCGGGATCCCGCAATGGAGGAGAAGACGGAGAGGTGGGTGAGGGTGGATCTGCTGGCCTAGGTGGCGCTGGCGGAGATGGCTCTGGCTGAGATAATTTTGGCTGAGATGGCACGGGTGGAATTTTAGGACGACGAACATATACTTGCAAAGGTTTTGGTGGAGAGGTAGACGGGACAGCTATAGGGACCACAGACTCGGATGCAAGTAGATCATTGGTAGTGACAGACTCCGAATAAAAAGGGAGTGACTCATTAAATGTGACATCAGCACATAAAATGGCGATGTAAAGATGGAGAATGACATTTATACCCTTTTTGAGTCCGAGAGTAACCAAGAAAAATGCACTTTATGGACCGCGGATCCAATTTGCTCTGGTCGTCATCAAGAGCATGAACATAACACGAACACCCAAAAACCCGAGGGGGTAATGAGTGGAGAGGACTACCGGGAAACAAGACCGTATGGGGTATCTAACCTCCAAGGACAGTAGAGGGCATACGATTGATCAAATAGCATGTAGTAAGAGCTGCGTCACTCTAGTAAGACTTAGGAACTATCATTTGAAATAACATAGTGCGCATAACTTCTGATAAATGTCAAATCTTGCGTTCAGCAACTCCATTTTGTTGTGGAGTCCGAGCGCAAGATGACTGATGAATAATCCCATTATCAGAAAAAAAAATTGAGATAAAGTACTATGAAAAAATTCGCATGCATTATCAGAACGAAACATACGAAAGCAGGTATTAAACTGAGTCTTTATTTCCATGTAAAATGACTTAAAGATAATCTTCAACTCAGATCTCTCTTTCATAAGATAAAGATATGTAATACGAGAGAAATCATCAACAAAAATAACCTAATACTGAAAACCAAAAACATTGGGCACTTGAATAGGCCCCCAAATATCTGAATGAACTACTAGAAAGGATGTGACACACGATGTTCAACATTAGGATAAAATGGCACTCTATGATGTTTACTAAACTCACAGACTTCACAGGGTAACTCCTCAAGAAAACCACACAAAGGCACTAGACGCTTCAAATTTTGAAGAGATGGATGACCAAGCCGACAATGTTGTTGATATGAGGACTCTGATGACTGAAGAGCAACTGGTTGAACAACGTCACTGGTTAGGTAATACAAACCACTACGCTCAACACCGTTGCCAATCTTCCTCCCCGTCTTGAGATCCTGAAACACACAACCATGAGGAAGAAATGTGACTTAACAATGTAAGGATTTTGTAAGTTGACTAACAGACACAAGATTAAAGGGTAATCGAGGGACATGCAACACAGAGTTTAACATAAATGATGGAGAGATAGGAACCAAATCCAAACCAATAACAGTAGTGGTAGAACTATCTGCTAAGGTAACATGAAAGGTTTTATCCATGGACTGACAAGTAGAAAAGAATTTAGAAGTACTAGTCATATGATTAGTAGCACTACAATAGGTAACCCAAGGAGAAGAAAAAGAGGATGCAACAAAAGCAACAGAAGGACCTGTTTGAGCAAATGTAGCAGTGGAGGAAGAAGTCTCAAAGGAAGGCTGAATCGACATAAGGCGCTGGTACTCTTTTGCTAAGATAGTCACCCAACTGTCGGCTGAAGCATGAGTAAAGTGTCCAGTATCCTCAGAATGAGCAACCTGATGAGCCTAGGGATTACCATGAAGATCGTAACGATAGTTCATTATATGATTGGTACCTTTACAATGAGTACAAAATCGGGTACCACGACCAAAACTCGCTCCCCCTGACGTGCGACCATGACTAATTCCACCACGACCAGAACCTCCATGACTGCCAGAACTATTACCTGCATCATAGCTACCAGAACTTCGACTACCAGAACTACTACCACGACTGCTAAACCCAGAATCACGGTCGCGACCACAGCCATTACTTGATCCAAAACCACCAGAAATAGCTAAAGCAGAACGATTAGGTGGTGGCTGAGAAACAGAACCAGCATCTGAGATAAAAGCCTGACAAAGACGATTAAACACCTCATCAAGAGAGGGCAACTCCCGCTCTCCCAATATCTGAGACCAAACTGGATCATAGGATGAAGGCAAATCAAATAGAAACTGAGCAACCTCCAAACACTCACACTGACGCTCCATGACTTAAGGATCACTCGAGATAGGCTCATAAACACGGAGTTCCTCACAAATGCCACAAAATTTGGAATAGTAATCCTCCAAGGATCTAGTACCCAAGGAAAAAGAGAAGAATTGATGATGGAGATCATATGTACGCCTAAGATTATTGATACCAGAATACATCCTAGCAACCTGATTCCATACTTGCATGGCAGTATCAAGGTAAAACAAAGTACCACTAATATGAGGTTCCATAACATTCCATAACTCAACATGAATATGACAATCCTCAGCTTCCCAATCACTATATGTCGTATCCTCTTTCTTGAGAGGATCATTTGTCAAATAACAAAACTTTCGCTCACCCATATAATAAACTTTGACGGCGCGAGACCAAATAGCATAATTGTTGCCATTCAAAATAATGGAGGTAATGAAATCCTTCTCACGACGCCGAGAAGAGCTAGAAGAACCACCAATAATAATAGAACCAGAACTAGCAGCAGACTTCCCATCAGACATTTTGCCAAATAAGGGAGCGACAAATAACCACCAGAACTAGCAGCAGACTTCCCATCAGACATTTTGCCAAATAAGGGAGTGGCAAATAACCACCAACAGAGCAAAGACACCCAACTGCTGCCTCAAAGTCCACCAAACAACCAATCACCAAACAACCAATCCACCAAACAACTATTGCTACAACCAAAGCAACAAAATAAACAACTCTACACCTTTCTGAATGTCTGAATAACTGAGGTAATCAACTGACCCAGCTTAAACAACCATAATACTGTTACTGCTCTCATCAACCAACCAACACTTCAACAATGAAACATAGCAGACACGAATTTTAGTCCCCGACATAAACAGTAACCAATTCAAGCAATACTGAACTCAATAACAAAAACCTGCTTTGCGATTGAGCAGGAATGGAAGGCCCATAAACAACAAAGTCAGACAGTCACCAATCAAAAGATTGATCTATAGCTTTGACAAGTACCAATAAAGAGTAATCAAGAAGCCATCAAACCAGAAAATCGAAAAGAAAATCGAACCAGACAACTCTAAGGGAGTTTCGAACCAGACAATCGAACCAGATGAGTACCAAGTATGAATTTTGAGCCACTGGGTTAGGGTTTTAAAAGGTTTCGATCTGTGTAGGGTTAATTTTTAAAGGTGTTTAGGTGGTACTAGGTTGAAACAACAACTGGATCGAGGTAACAGGGTCGTAATAGGATTTTAAAGGGTTTCGATCTGGGTAGGGTTAATTTTGAGGCTTTGCTTTTGAGTTTACAGGTCGAATTGACGGTCAATTTTGGGTCTGTGAAGGTTGATTTGAGATTTGTAGATCTCAATAGGGTTTACAGAGGGATAACAAACTGGGTTTAATTGATTTGGCTCTGGGTTTGATCGATTAGGGTGTGCTTTGTGATGGGTGAAGATGATGAGTGCGGTTGATGACGTTTGCTAATGATGGTTGGTTATGTTTGATTACGGTTAGGGTTATGGTGATGACGGTTAGGGTTTGGTTAAGGGTGGCTCTGATACCATGTTATTTAGAAGGGAGAGAAAGAAGTGTGTTAGGTGTTAATAAAACCTAACACAAGCAATGTTATTTATATTATTGTGTACCACAGTACATGACTAAAATAGACGATGTGGGACAAGCATAAAACTAACAATATAAACTATTCTAACACAAATTAAATTATTTGGCAATGAATAAAATATGAACAATAACAACTGGAAAACCAAATTCCATAACTCTCAGGGGAAAAATGAAGATCGAGAAATAACAGTATCATAAAATTTGACTTGTAGCGCACAGGATAAAAACCTAAATAACCGGTACTTCCAATTTAGTTATTTCTATTACGATATCCGGTACTGGGTACACATCTACATCCCTTATCGACCAACAATAGCATAGTGTTATGCATGTTATGCGAGGACACAATCGTGAATCAGCCCATCTCTACAGCCATATCTTAGTTGCAGGATCCTTCTAAAATGGGTGCGCACCCAAGACAGGAACTCGAATCAGCGCACCCAAGATGGGAGCTTGACGAGAGCTTGCTCCCTTCGAGATGGGAGCTCGCTCCTAAATAGGATGGTAGTTTATTGGGTCATTAAAGCAGTTATTCTCATACTTTTAAGGGTGTGGAAATGAGAATATTAAAATCATATGAGTAAAAAAATTTGGTAAATTGAAAATATCTAACTTCCAAAAATTTTAACCTTTAAGATAGATAAAATTCTCAACAAGTATCACTTTTCCTTCAATGGTTAAGTATTTAAAGATATTTTATATAAATATTTAAATATGATCTATATACTCTCCTTAAGTGCTCCCAACCTCGAAAACTTCTAGGTGGGTCCCACTCCCGTCCCTGCATTTGCTGTATGAGGATAAATTTCACGTAGGTCTGGATCACGTGCCTTCTTAGTGCAGCCCTAGATTTGCAAGACAAAAATAGGGTTAGAGCACCTTTGCCTCTCGTCAGCAAAGGCCCTCCGATGCCTAAGTTAATATCACGTACTTAATCTCTAAAGTCACTCAATGCATATGAAAGCAATTAACAGTGTACCTCTTTTCATGGCCATGATGCTGTATTTATAGGTGGGGATAGTTTGCTCATTAGGGCACCTCATTGCTCTTGTTTCCTATTCACTTAAGGAATCATTTTCCTAATAGGACTTTCCTATTAGGAGCAAGCTTCCATGTCCTGCTAGATCTCGTCTAGCAGTGGTCTTTCTTTCCATATAGGACTCTTTCTTATATGGGGTATACTCTTAATCACGTTAGGACTTCCTATATCAATCCCTTATTCAGCGGGATTTCTCCTTATCATATAAGGAACCATCATAGAACATTCTGGAATGTCTCACCACCTTATTCGTAGCGGTGTCGTGCATCCTTGTAGCTCAGCTTAACCCGTACATAGCTCAGCCTGTATTGTCGAGCTGAACTATCTATTCCAAAATGCCATTAAGCTATACTCGTAGCCTATATAGCTCGGCCATGTCAGGGGCATCCCCTTATGTCTTACGCTGAGCTAGTGCATCCTGATTATTAGTTTATTCTTATTATCTTGACCTTATTCATGGTCAACACAGATCGGCATAGGGTTAAGGATCCCTTATGTGGTATCGAGCTAATCACCCTCCCGTAGTGTCTGATAAGGGTACGTGCTTTGCCCTTGCTATGGGTAATTGGATTTTACCCACTCCAATTGCTCCCCAGCTCTACCCACTACTGTCATTGTTTTTGCATTAAATGCGAAATGACCCGTTGATCAAAAAAATTCACTGTCGGTATCCGTTTCCATCGGAAAGTCTTCACTCATGTTCCTCCTTTTTCTACTGTAAGTGACTCTCTACCCTTAGGTAACCATTTTATTGTTAGTTTCTTCCTCTCTATCATCTTCTTCCCCACTGGGTTTCATCATCGAAACCCTAATTGTCTTCTCATGGGGAAACGTAGAGCCCTTCTGAGCAATGCTCAGAAAATAGCAGAATTCTGACGTAAATATGAGATCCCCAATGACGTTCAATTTTGTTTGAACGGTCAAGATGACCTCGGGGAGCAAGGTCAGACTGGAGACAAAATCCACATCCCACTTAACTTCATAGTAGAGGGTGGGCTCAAATTTCCTCCTGACCCCTTCTTTCGTGAGGTCTGCAATTGGTGTAACCTGTGTCCTATGCAACTTTGCCCTAACTTCGTTAGGGTTGTCATGGCCACACTCACCCTGAATAGGCTCCTAAACATTAACCTGAACTGGTGGGACATTCATTACCTTTACAAGGTCGTACCCACCCTTGATCGTTCCTACTACTTTAAAGCCAGGGACAATGACCAAAAACTCATTACAGATCTCCCCAATTCCTCCAAAGGCGAAGGGGATGACTATCTGGTGGTTACTGGAATTTGGGAGCCCAAGGATGCCGAGGGGAATACCATCGGTTTTCCTTGCCCCACTACTGCTGGCCGATTACGTTAGTATTCCTTCTTGCTAAACTCTATATTTTTTTTTTTTTGCTTTATTGGACGGACGTTTAGTTTCTACTTACTGACCATATGCTTTCCTTCTTATTTGTCTTATCTGCAGCGGATAATTTGAATCAGCACGGCGGTCTGAACCACAGCGGCTTGCATGGTGAGGACATCACTCTAGCCCTTTATTTCGACGGGTCTGAGCTGACTCCAGTGGGCCTCGGCCGAGCTGCCCACGTATTGCTTAGATATGCACCCTCCTACTGGGGTGGGATCAGAAGAGTGGGGGAACCTCGTACCAGGCACCCCTGGCCTCCAGCCACCAGACTACCGACATCGCTTGCCCCTATCAAGCAAAGACAAAGTAGAAGGGGGAGAAATTCTTCTAGAGGCAGAATTACCCGTACAAGAGCACCTCTAGATCCCCAATAACAAATCTCATTCACCGACCGTGCAAAAATACTGACAGCCATCCCTATTATTACTCGTCAAGATCACGAGCCAAGCACTTCTGGCAGGGCAGTAGGAGAAGAAGAAGAAGAAAAATAAGTAGAGGAAAGAAAGGAGAGCAGACATCGTGCAGCTATTATCTCGATAGCCGAGCAATACGAGCAACTTTTGGACTCCTCTGGTTACTCTCCCTCACTTGACCACAACATGCCTCTACAACCTATCGACCTCCTCTCCGAGCTAAGTCTGGGTACATCTACTCCTCGAGCTTCCCGAATAGTTCCTCCAACCAATCCTCCACCAGCAGCGGCCACTGTATCTGCTTCTCAGCAAAGGGATAAGAGAACCATTGAAAGCCTGCAGGATGTCCAGCCCTCTCTTCAGAGACGAAGAACTGGGGACACAGGCTCCAGTCATCCCGTGACGAACTCCCCTCCTTTAGTGCAACCCTGGTCCTCTATGCTGGCACGGCCTGACGGCATGCTCCATACCATGATTGACAAGGTTAGCTCCGTCGACGTGGCTTATGGTGTTACTTGAGCTGCAATGCTTCCCTTGGATTTGGAGAGAGAAAAGGGCTGCTCCTATGATGCCCTGATGAAGTCTATCTTCCAAACAAGTGCCAGGGTATAAAGTCTATCCTTTTACTTCATTTTCTTCCCCCTATTCATTGCTACTTCTCTTTATTGTTCTCACGTCCTTTGTAGATCATGCAAAAAGCCTCAGCTGGCTTTGAGAAAGCTAAGGAGGCAGAGAAGAAGCATAAGAGGGAGGTAAGCTCTCTTCAAAAAAGGGCAGAGAGGGCCAAAAAGGAGAGTGTTGGGCATGCACAGGAGCTGAAGGAAGCTAGGGATGAAGCTGAGAGGCTGAAGGGAGAGCTAGCCGAATAGAAAAGGAAGTCTGAAGAGACCGAGCAGAACTTGTGCCAGGAATTGGCTGCCACTCGGACTAGGACTGAGACTAAATACGACCGAGTCGTGATTGAGGTAACCAACAAATATCGAGCTCAGATGCCAGCAGTCAAGGACGCTCTTTGGGAGGAGAGCTGGAAGCATTGCTGCACAAAGATGGAGCTCTCTGAAGATTCACCAATGTGGATTGACATGGAGCTTCCAAGCCAAATGGACGCTCTGGCAGCTTAGGCCCAGCTCAATGCCCAATCTCAACCCAATGCCCAATTCCAGCCTGAATTCTCTCTAGAGCAAACTCAAACAGAGAATGATATTATTGATCTCACCACCCAAGATGGTGTTGGTAACACTGCTGAGGCGGCCATTGAAGGTGAAACCCCCAATCCCAAATCTGCCACTTTTGCTGATGAGCACGGTGAAGAGGCCTTGGTGCCTTATTACTTTTGACAAACAAATCTTTGCTTGGCCCTGCGTGGTCTTGTCCGGCCGTATGTGGCCCATTGATACATTAAACCTCCAGTATTCTTTACTTGTACGTTTAAGTATTTTCGTACTTTAAGTCTTGTTTTGATGGTTAGCCCTGTGTGGCTTTGCTCAGCCGTGTGTGGCCTTTAATACTTCTTTTCAACTTCGTGCTTCAAGTATTTAGTTGGGTTAATGTAGAGGGGAAAAATCTGGGCATACATCTTCCACGCTCTATGAGATCCACAATTCGCATCCTTCGCCGGATCCCTAGCACTGCAAAACAATAAATTGTGAGAAGTACCCACGCCTCTCGTCGGTGGTGGGCCCTCCGATGCTTAAGTTGGTGTCACGTACTAAGAGGAAACCCTAATTCACACAAAGAACGTAAATAATGAGTTACCACGTACCTTTAACCACAGGTTGAATGTCTTATTTATAGGTTGAATGTCTTATTTATAGATTCTGGTCATTGTATTCCTCTAGGCCTCTCGTGCCAAAGATTTCCTTATTGTGTTGGGAGACCTTTCCAATTAGGACTCGTCCCTAATTGGTTAACAATGTTTCCTTATACAAGACCTCGCATCGTCTTAGGACTTAATTCCATATTGGACTCTTCGTGCCACTATGGAATCGCCATCCCGATCCCTTTAAACTCGGGATTCGTCCTTTATTACGTAAAGGACCTCTCTAGAACCTTCCAGATAACCATGCCGAGCTATCCTCTGGGGTGGTCTAACTGCTCGAGCTACAAACTGCGCGGCAAAGCATTCATCTACTAGCACATAATGGTGCCGAGCCATTAGTAGCTTGGCAGTACTACATCTACATCCTTTCGTGATGTTATAGTTCAGCCCAGCCATACACATGGCCCAATTAGCTCGGCATTGCCTTAGGGACCTTTCTCGTGGTACCGCCGAAATACTATGCCCTCACGTGGTATTAACGCCGTGCACGTGACATTGTATTGCTCGGGAGAGTACCCCTCACAATTGCTCCCCAGCTTTAGTTGTTATCTTATGCTCGGGGATAACGGCTAAAGCTCCATGTACTCCTCTTGCTACCTTTGCATAATCGTATGTTGTTACACATTCCTTTGGTTCGTATGCTCGTTGCCGCTCAATTGATCTACCCATTGGCCCTTGCTTGGTGTTTTTCGTTTCTCGGCACGAAGATAGGCCTTACATTGCTTGATGGGATGATGGTGACTTTTTCATAGTCAAGGAAAATTTCAAATTCCGAGACGAATTTTATCGGTAGAGCAAATTTTTGACTTCCCTCATGTGTTTGGCTCCTCATTTTAGCAGACTTTACTATCATGCGGCTTCTCATGAGCAGTATTTCAGGCTCATTTAGCGTTTGCCTTTGTTCATAAACAGAAACACTAACCAAGAGAGCTCTTCCATATAATGTGATCCCTAGAATTCATGGTCCAGCATCAAGTAAAGCTATGTGTGTTATGCTCAGCTCCATCCATTCAACCCTTTCCATTGCGATCAAGCTTTGCCTAAGCATTTTCATGCTTGGCAAAAGATCTATCTTGCGTTACTCATGATATATATTCCCATTTGCTAAGTTTGTTCGCACTTAGTGTAAGAGGGGAAAACTCACGAAGTTATTTCCTTGCTCTTAAGAGATCAAATTCCCTTCTAATGGAGCGACCTCGATCCTACAACATGAGCAAACTGTCAGAGCACCCCTGCCTCTAGGCGGCAAGGGCCCTCCGATGCCTAAGTTAGTATTGATGAACTGGGGGATAATTGACACGAGTGTTTAAGTATGAGAATGGGTTTAAGCGTGCCTCTAGAGTTTCGCAATCATATGTTTATATAAGTGATTAATTTGCACATACATTCCTTGTGGAATTCTTCTTTGTATGGAATCCTCCAAGCTTAGGATTCTTCCTTATTGGGTAGCATAGCCTGCATGATTCTATATCCTTATTCGATAAGGATTCTTGCCAAGATGGCCGCACGTTGCTCGTTCGGAGCCTTACCCTACATGGGAGTTCGCTCCTTGTTTAGTAAGATGGCTGGCTTTCCATCGCTGAGTAGGATTGTGCTTATCTTCGCAAGCTCAACTGATTCCGGGAATATCTTCAAATATTCCCTCCTTTCCTTATCTTCGCAAGGTAAGTCTGCTACTAAGGTTTGTCCCGCATTGGGCCGTTCTATCTGCGTTATCCGACGAGTAGGTAGATTTGGGTTCTTACTGGATTATGGGCCTACTGGTCGTCCGTGTATTATTCCATGTCATTTACCTTGTGCATGGGCACGTGGTAATTTCGGATGAGCTATTTTGTGAGCCTTCTGTGGTTCTTGGAAAATACCCCACATAATTGCTCCCCAGCTTTCGGTCGTCCTTGCATATTCGTGCATGATGAGCTGAAACTAACTGGCGAACAATTATTGCTACGTTTATCTTTTCGTACCGTCACTCTGCTTCGTACCGATGTGCCTGCCACGTGTCAGTTGTTGCGCAATTTGTCCAAGCGATAAGTCTACGCCAACTAGTGCGAGCGTAACTTCAAAAGCACCTTTTCGTTCTCCGGGTGGCTTGAATCATTACACCCTTTTAATTATTGACTTGACGTTTCCAACCCTTTCTTGGAAAGGTGTGAGGGCCTTTAAGACACCGCCGTTGGAGATGACGTCATGAAACACTATTTGAATTTCGAGAAAGTATAAGATGTTTCCTTAACCCCATTCTTTTTTCTTTCCATATCTATGTTGTTTTGAGAGAGAGAGAGTTGTTCCGTCGAGAGCGCCATTACCCTTGTGCCTTTTGAGTTGTTCCTTTCACAGATTTTCCTTCCACTGGAAAACAACTTCTTCGGCCGTCGTCGATTGCCTGTAAGTTTCTTGCAACCCTTTCCGTTCTTCTTGCACGTTGCTTTTGGGTTTTCTTGTACCTACATCACTTTCCGCCATGGGTAGGTTTAGGAGCTTCTATGATAATGAGGCTCATATGGGGGCCTTTCGCCGCCGTTACGAAGTCCCTGATGACCTTAATCTAGCCCTGACTCCTTCTGGTACTGACACCCACGACCAAACTAAGGATAGGATTCACGTCCCCTTTTTAGCCGTTGTGGAGGGAGGTGTTAGGTTTCCTTTACACCCTTTGCTAGTCGAGATCTGCAACATCTGTCGCCTGACCCCTCTCCAACTCTATCCCAACTTTTATCGTGTGGTTATGGGAGTGGTGGCCCTGAATAGACTTTTGGGCACTAACCTGGGATGGTATGACATATGCCGTCTTTACAGCGTCTGCCCCACCACCCATGGGACCTACTATCTCAAAATTCGGGACAAAGAGCGTTGTCTAGTGACCGATCTTCTCAATTCCTGTCGTGGGGAGAATGATGAGTTTTTGATTGTGACTGGAAATTTCTTGCCCAGGGATGAGGGTGGCAACGTCATGGGGCCTCCTTGCCCCCACACTTTTGGGCGTACACATTGGTTTTCCTCTTTTTTTCCCTTTGTCAATTTCTTCATTTTAGTAACTTCTTCCCTATTGTTCATTACGTCTACTCTTTCTGTTTCTATAGCGGAGAACATCAACGAGGGTCATTTGGTGGTGCACGACGGTGTCCATCTCCTTGACATTGAGAGAGTGCTCAGGTTTCCAGGCATCAGGGGGATTGATCCAGAAGGGCTAGGTAGGGCTGCACATGTTTTACTGAAGTACAATCCCTCCTATCGTGGTGGTGTCCGTATAAGTGAGGCTTCTACTTCTGCTAGGAATTTGCGTAGGGGAAGAGGTCGTATTGGGGTAAGACGTTCTTCTATCAGAAGCTTTTTCTTTGTAATCAAGTTATCCACGCTTCTCGTACGAACAATTATCTTGGAATTGACTTTTCTTGTGAAAATATTCCTAGTGAATTGTGTGTAGAGAGTACTAGCAGTGTTCCAGTGAGAGACCAATCCCCTGTTTTAGCCATGCCGAGAGTTGTGCTTGACTTTTTTAACTTTATAACCCTTGAGATGATGAGTCCCCTGTCCAGTTTCTTAATCCTTTGGGAGCTTCTTCTTCTGCTCGTCCCCCTTCTCCTCCTCCTCCCCCTCCAGAGCAAAGAGAGTCTGATGTTGCTCTGGAGAAGAGGCCCAGAGAAGAGTCGGTTCCTGTTCCAAACCCTTCATAGTAGTGTCGTCGTACTACCAGGAGTTCCTCTGCTCAGCCACCTCCCCCAACTCCTGAACCAGAACCTGAGTCTGAAATGGCCATGTGGAACCCTCCTCTGTGTCGTGGCACCCAGCCTGTCCTTGCCACTGACAGTTGAGATAATACTGACGTTGCTTTGGCCGTTGGACGAGCTGTTTTGCTTCCTGGGGATGTTGAGAGAGAGGCTGGATCCAGTTACCTTAAGCTTCTGAAAAATGGCTTTTAGCACCACATCAAGGTATGAATTTTGTGGTTTCATTCTTGTGGCATTTTTTTGTTAAGGGTTCCTTCTTTTTGACATGTTGATTTGTTGATTGTTTGTGATGAACTGCAGTCTATGCAACTCATGTACGTTGCTTGCGACCATGCTGCCAAGGACAATAGAGCAATTACTAGTGCCAACATGCAGCTGAGGACTGAGAATGACGAACTAAAAGTCAGTGCCAACCGTTTGATCAATGCCAACCAGTTGATGACCAATGAGAATGAGAGGATGAAGGAAGAGCTGGCTTCGTTGAAGCATCGTGTGGGTGAGTCTGAACGTAACTTTAGTGATGCCATGACCAGACTCGGGCTTTTTGGAGACAGAGCTATCGAACTTTCAAAAGAGTAAGGCAACTCTGGAGGCTGAATTGGCTGCTGCTCAGGCGTCTTCTGACCAGGCCTACAATCAGGGAGTGAATGATACAAAGATGAAGTTTAAAGCCCAGATGCCGCAGTTCGAAGACTTGTTTTTTGCCAGAGGCTGGAAGGCATGTCTGACCAAGCAAGACGTTGATGGGTGAGATACAATTTGGACTAAGATTGAGTACCCTAAACGTACAGACGTTGCTCCCCAGCATGCTGCTGAGCCAAACCAAAGTGCAGTTGTTGACCCTAGCCAGAAGGAAGCTAGTGGCAGCACATCAGTCCCTGACGAGCAGCAGGTTGAGCTCCCCTCTTCTGGTGGTGATGGTTCAGGTAACATTTCTGCCACTATGGTCCATGAGGCCCAGTGAAGAGGCCTTGTGCCTGTTTGATTTGTTTAATCACAATCCTTGACATTCCTTGACTCTTTATGGTTCTTTAACACGATTTTTAGTCCCATGCCCTGCGTGGCTATTTGGACGAGTTGACCCTGTGTGGTCTTGGTTTTGAAACTTTTGTAATTACGCCCCTCCTGGTGTTTAGGTGGGCTGGAGTTTTGGTAGCCCGTTGTTATGACTTTGACTTTACTATGGTAGTTTAGCAAGTTCTGGATACTTGAGTTTGCATCTGACCCTTCTTGTGTCTTGACTGATCGTTTGCACTTCGAGCCATTGAATTTTCCACTCTGGAATTCAGATGTTCTTGCATTTGATTGAAACTGTATAGGGCAAACACTTTGGAACCCAGATGTTCTTGTGTCTAATCAACATTATGTAAAACACTTTGGAACCCAAGTGTTCCTATACTAAGTCATATTTGAATAAGATAAACATTTTGGAGTCTGGACGTTCCTGCACTTAGCCAGATTTAAATAAGACAAACATTTTGGAACCTAGATGTTCCTGCATTTAGTCAAAATTAAATAAGACAAACATTTTGGAACCTAGATGTTCCTGCATTTAGTCAGATCTGTATCTAACCTTAAATAATTATAGACGAGGCCACAAGAAGGCTTAGGCATATTCGTGCCTAATCATGGACGAGGCCATGAGTGATTAAGGCATATTCGCGCCTAACCGTGGACGAGACCACGGGGTACAATATTCACTGCAAGGTCTAGGCATGTTTGCGCCTAACCATGGACAATTTTTAGGCATATTCGCGCCAAACCGTGGACGAGACCACGGGGTGAGGACAATTTTTAGGCATATTCGCGCCTAACCATGGACGAGGCCACAGGGTGCAATATTCACTGCAAGGTCTAGGCATGTTCTCGCCTAACCATGGACAATTTTTAGGCATATTCGCGTCTAACCGTGGACGAGGCCACGAGGTGCAATATTCGCTGCAAGGTCTAGGCATGTTCACGCCTAACTATGGACAATTTTTAGGCATATTGGCACCTAGTCATGGACGAGGCCATGGACGAGCTTAGGCATATTCGCGCCTAATCATGGACGAGCTTAGGCATATTCGCGCCTAATCATGGATGAGGCCATAGACATGCAATATTCACTGCGTTTTGATTGATTAAGTGTATAATGCCCCAATATGGGGTTTGTTCGTACGGTCAAAGCCCATATTTACTCAAAGTAAAATAATGCACAGATTTGCAAAAAGAAGAAGCAAACAATAGTCTCACTATTTTATTCTCAATAAAGGTAGAGAGTCTTACTTGGACCATAAAAGCTTAATTTGCCTTTTAGGGCATTATTCAAACAAAAAAGAAAAAAGTTTTACGGAAAAAACTTCATGAGGTTCTAGATATTCAAAGGGCGAGGGACTGGACTCCCATCTAGGTTTGCAAGTTTGTAAGCTCCAACTCCTGCCATGCCAATCACTTTGTAGGTGTTAGTAATCAACATTTAAACAACGGGTATCTGTAATCTTAACGTGGGGAGATTACTAAGTATTTAATAACGTGGAGCTCGAAATATAATCGAGATAAAGATGCGAGTGCAATTATAATTCTTTAGTGGTGTGAATTATAATTTGTGAAATAAGAATAGAATCTAGATGGGATCAGGTTTTCTTATTTACACAAGGAGCCCAGATTTAGTTCTCCTCAGGTCCCTGCTCTAGCCCTATAAATATATCGTTATGTTCTCTAGGTCATACAACAATCATTCAGAAAATTAGAATAGAGGCTGTGAGAGAGAACAAAGAGATCACATAGAACTCCACACTTGGTTACATGATCGAGATATAAGGGAATATGGTAGAAGATCATGAGGTACTGTCGAGCAGAGTTTGCTGCATACAGTAATCAGGTCTGTCAAGTTCTAAAATAAATAAGTCAACCAGCGTTCGTGTCTACGCTCTAATTCCGCCTCGTAGGGTTTGTGTTTATTTTTATTGTTTAATCTGTACGCGTAATTATTGGGTTCTGGGATTCGTTTCCCAACAGTGGTATCAGAGTGATCTGTAATCATGCATATGGATTAAACAAGCCATGTTGCCCGTAGAACATAGATATAGAACTGTGCTAACCGTTGTTTTGCAGAGTTCTAGTTTGTTCTAACGTCTGTTTTGCAGAATCGATTATCCCACTATTATGGTCACGCATGTTTTTGATTGTGTGATTGGATCCCACGCTTTGTAATTGTTTTATGCGTGGTTACTATTACTGTTTTTTTATTACAAGTTTAGTTTTGTAATCTGTAATAGTAGTATGTGGGAGGCATAAGTTTTTGATGTAATCTTTGTTTCTTCAGTTGTATCATTTTAGATATATAGATCTGTTGTAAGATTACAGATTCTGTAATGGGGCATACGAAACGGAGAAAACAATTTTTTTTGACAAGAAGATAAGTTTTGCCAAGAAAAAAAGAATGTTTGGCTCGCAGCAGAATTTTTTCAGATTTTTAGGGTCAGATTGCAATGCTGTTTTGACCCAGTAAACAGAATTGGAAATTTAGTTCTTCACAGAAGTTGTAGATAATTGAATTTTGAATCCAACCCAATTGGAATCAGTTCAATCGGAGTTCGGATGAGGGAGAAAAGTCCAAAATACTGAAGGCTGTACAGTTTACTCGGGAAAAATTTCAGATCCGATTTTTCTTGCCTAAGTATGGTTGGATTTTGGTTTCCTTGATTGATTCAAAGTATCTAAATCTTCAACATATGTATTGCTCAAGGATTTCAAGTTTGGAAATGATTCCTTACTGCTTAAGGATTTCAAGACTCAAAGGATTCCTGACTGCTTAAGGATTTCAAGACTGGAAGAATTCCTTATTGCTCATGGATTGCATCTTTGACCATAATAGGTGGGATACATATTATTTGTGTTTCCTTTTTATGAATATTTGTATATTCATCTTGTTTGCATGTGTGATAGTTTACCATATTTGGATAACATGGTAATATTTGGCCTTTGACCTAGATCACAGTTTTTTTGCAAACATGTTAATTTGTATAACCCTCACAAAATATTTTAAATAGCTAAGTGGGAGAGGGAGTTTATTTTTTATATAAATCCCATGGTCTCCATTACTAGTATGTAGATGATATAATTAAGTTTTGTGTGTTGGTTTTAGTACCTTCCTCCCCATCGGACAAAATTAATTATGGCATCGTCGGTACTTACTTCCTTAGAGGATAGCTTCAAGATAATTGTTGTGTGAACTACTCCTCCATCTGGGGTAATCATTACGGAACAATGGATCTTGAGGTTATGTAATGGTATACACTGAGCTATAAAAAACAAGTGTCCTCTCCATCTGAGTCACTGTTTTTATTTATAGGACCGAAGCAAATTAGCTATTTAATATTATTGGGCACGATTTAGTGTCTAGATAGTAAAATTAAAAAGGTTGTGTCTATCTACACGAATGATGAAGAGTAGTGGACCTACCCATTGAGGCATACTCTTCACGGTATGTAGGGTTGCTAATGTTTTTCTTTTAATAGACTGGTTGAGGGAACCAATTTAATAGAAATACAAAAAGTTTTAATTGCCCTTCATAATTTTTGTTATGTGATTCTCAGATTCAAAAAAATGGTCTTTTTCAATCCACTTGATGACATTGTCAAACAATTTTACTGGTCTTAATTATATTAACTAGAAAAGGATCTGGATATTGTGTCGACTGCTTAAGGGACCAAATTTGTGTTCTCTAAGGTGTGCTCTATCAAACCCACTAAAATTACAACAGAACCTGAAATCCAGTATATAAGGATTGGGTTACAACTGATGAGATGGCGCGGTGTTACATTTTATCTTCTATGTCGAATGTATTGCAATACCAACATCAGTTTTTGGAAACTGGCTATGACATGATGCATAACCTAAAATAAAGGTTTGGGATGCGGCTAGGCAAGTTGTAATGTGGGACTTGGGGAATTAACCATTGGTGAAGGAACCCCAGTAAGGGGATTATGTTCTAAAGATAATAGGTCTTCTGAATGAACTAGAAATCCCAGGAGCTGAAATCAATGGGGAAACCCAAGTCGATATTGTGCTCCAGTTACTTACTAAGCCTTTTCAGCAGTTTCGCCTGACTTACAATGTGAACAAAATGCATTAATCCCAGGAGCTGAAATCAATGGGGAAACCCAAGTCGATATTGTGCTCCAGTTACTTACTAAACCTTTTCAGCAGTTTCGCCTGACTTACAATGTGAACAAAATGCATTATTGTTTGACGAAACTATTGAAAGAGCATTAAATTAGCCAAGGGTCTCTTGGTTAATAAATAGACAACTGTAATTGTAGTTGAAGAGGTTTCTTCTTCTTACCCGGAAGGCAGCAAGAAGCAGTTAAAGGTTCAACAACAAGCAACGGTTCCTCAGACAGTTTATGAGCTTCAAGGTAGAGTGAAAAAGCCTAACGCAAAGTGTTTTCACTATAAGTAGAAAGGACACTAGAAGAGGTTATCCGAATTATCTCAATAAATTAAATAATCAAGGAAATTTTTTTTCACTAGTAGTTGAATCATGTTTAGCGGTGTTATCTACCAGTACCTGGTGTGTAGATACAGGTGCCACTAATCATGTTTGCAATTCATTGCAAAGGTTCCCGGAAACCAGGAGACTTAGTGATGAAGAGATTTATCTACATATGAGAAGTGCTACAAAAGTAGCAACAGTTGCAGTAGGCGTTTAATTTCAAGAGATTGTCTTTATGAACATTGAATTAGGAGAAACTTAATTTCGGTTTCTAATTTGGTTGTAAATGGATATTTGGTTTATTTTTAATAAATCTATGGTTATTAAGTTAAATAAACATTTTATCTGTTTTGGTTCATTAGATGGCAATCTCTACGCTATTAATGGTATCGTTCCTACAATGCAACTAAATGAATTGAATAACACTAATAGATTGCCATATAAGAGAAATGAGCCTTATAAATTGAACCAAACGTATCTTTGGCACTTACGCCTAGGTCATATTAATCTAAATAGAATTTCTAGATTGGTTAGAAATGGATCTTTGGGTTCATTAGAAGTGGAGGCACTTCCGGTCTGTGAATCTTGTTTGGAAGGTAAAATGACCAAGATGCCCTTTTTCAGGATAAGGGAGAGTCAATGAAACGTTGAAATTGGTTCACTTTGATCTGTGTGTACCTATGAACATCCAGGATAGAGGTGGTTTTGAGTATTTCAATACTTTTATTGATGATTACTCAAGGCATGGTTACATTTATTTGATACACCGTAAGTCCGAATGCTTTGAGAAATTCAAGGAGCATAGACCGGAAACGGGAAAGCATCTGGATAAATGTATCAAGACACTGCAATCTCATCATGGTGGCGAATACCTCTTGGAAGTATTTAGGAACTAGTGGCAGCAGAAGGGATTACATCCCAGTTGTCTGCGCTAGGTATGCCACAACATAATGGTGTAGCAGAAAGAAGGAAAGGACTCTTATGGATATGGTGAGATCAGTGATGACTTATTCAAATTAACTAAATTCGTTTTGGGGACATGCACTATAAACAATAGCATACATTCTTAACTTGGTACCATTTAAGCCAGTACCAACTGCACCCACAAAACTGTGGACTGGGAGCAAAACTAGTCTATGGCATGTTCTGAATTGGCGTAGTCCAGCACATGTGATGAAAGGGAAAGCAGATAAATTGGAATCAAGGACAAATGTTTATTTGTTTTGATGGGGTATCCTAGAGGAATGAAAGTTGCTCTATTTTATAGTCCTAAGGATCAAAAGGTCATTGTTAGCACCAATGCTTGATACTTAGGGGAAGGCTATGTCATAGATCACAAGCCCAATAGTAAGATTGTTCTAGAAGAATTGAGAGAAAATAGATCGGCACAGACTTTTTCAATACCAATAGTATAAGAGGCTACATCACATGAAATTGTTGTTAACACACCAATACCTTGTCATAGTGGGAGGGTTATTGTTTCACCCAATCAGTATACGTTGTTAGGAGAATCTTGTGATATGATCCCTGAAGAACAACAGGCCAAACCCTGAAACTACAAACAGACACTACAAGATAAAGATGCAGAACTTTGGCAAAGATCAAGAGCACATGTTGTGCAGGCTTAAAAAGTCCATTTGTGGACTTAAGCAGGCATCTAGGTCTTGGAACATTTGTTTTGATCAAGTAATCAAATCTTTTGGTTTTGATCAATGTCTGGATAAGTCGTGTGTGTACAAGAAGCGCAATGGAAATGTGGTGGTGTTTGTATTGCTATATGTGGATGATATCTTGTTCATCAGAAATGAAGTCAGAGTGTTATCTTTGGTATAATTGTGGTTATCCAGCCAGTTTGATATGAAGGATTTAGGAGTAGCCGGTCACATTCTTGGAATTAAATTTTTGCGAGATCAAGCAAAGGATGTTGGGCTTCTCAATATTCCTATATCGATGCGATCCTTGCCTGTTTTAGCATGCAGGATTCCAAGAAAGGATTGTTTCCTTTTAGACACGAAGTCAATCTATCCAAGGATCAGTGTCTTAAGACATCTGAGGAGATGAAGAAACTGAAGGGAGTTCCTAATACTTCTGCAATAGGAAGCCTCATGTATGCTCTACTGTGAACTAGACTTGATATTTGCTTTGCTGTCGGCATGGTTAGCAGATTTCAGTCTAACCCTAGACAAGAAGATTGGACTGGTATAAAATGTATACTCAAGTATCTGAAAAGAACTAAGGATTATACGTTGGTGTATCGGTCAGACAGTCTAGTGCCTTATGGGTACACAGATTAAGTCTTTATGTTATATAAGAGTTCCAGAAAGCCAACATTGAGATATGTGTTTTCCCTAGGAGGTGGAACCATGAGTTGGTGGAGTATCAAGTGATCGTGTATTGTAGATTCCACCATGGAGGTCGAGTATGTGGCAGTTTTTGAAATAGCCAAGAAGCCATTTGGCTCAAGAACTTCTTGATGGATCTAGAAGTAGTACTTTCAATACAGTCAGCAATTTCAATCTATTGTGACAATAGTAGTACAGTTGCTAACTCGAAGGAGCCAAAGATTCATAAGAAGGGAAAACACATCGAGTGTAAGTATCACCTGATTCGAGCGATCGTATAGAAAGGTGATGTAGCTGCGACCAAGATTGCATCGACAAACAACCTTGCAGATCCTTTTACGAATGGCTTACATGCGAAGATTTTTTATAGTCACGTAAAGGGAATGGAAGTGAGATGCATGGCAGCATGGTTTTGAGTCTAAGTGGGAGATTGTTAGAAACTTATACTAAAAGCCATGCTTTCATGTAATGGATTAATATTTAATTAGTTAATTATTAATCAATTTTACCCCTTTTTTGATGAGAATCTATTATGGGCAATGTTTGCATGATATAATTGTATATTGTGCATGTGTCTTTTATCCTGCATAGTAGATGATCCAGTGTGTAGAGTACGGCTTACACACAGAAGATTGGATCATCAGTTCTTGTGGAATATAAGTTTTGGTTCACAATCTTAGATGGAATTTGACACACCATCAGTAGGATTGTAGTACAATGTTTTAGTAGGTTTGTCTTGACTACATGGAACGGTTCTAGTTTCGACTCATTGTGCTAGTACATTTTGTGTGTATTGAACAGGACCATTTTAAGGTAATTGTCTTAGTACTGACATTTTAAGACAATTAGAACCTTATAGTTATTAAGAATACTTATGCTCTTAATCTGGATATAATTAATACAAATATACATTTAATGTTATTGACTTTGATTCATTATAAAGTGAGATCTTTTTTGACGGTCAATAGTCTTGGTGAGTTGGGTCACGACATTATATGCATGAAATATATGGATATTAATTATTGATAGAATCCACGCCTCGTTAGAGATTGATGATACCCCCTTGAGTAAACTTATAAGTTTCGGTTATGTCAAACCCTGCAAGTGGATATTTGTATCCGACATATCGAATAAGTTAAGTGGTTAGTCTCAAGGTGTTTTATAAGATGTTGATTAGTGGGAGATTGTTAGTAATCGACATTTAATCAACGGATATCTGTAATCTTAACGTGGGGAGATTAATAAGTATTTAATAACGTGGAGCTCGAAATATAATCAAGATAAAGATGGGAGTGCAATTATAATTCTTTAGTGGTGTGAATTATAATTTGTGAAATAAGAATAGAATTCGGGTGGGATTAGGTTTTCTTATTTACACAAGGAGCCCAGATTTATTTCTCCTCAAGTCTCTGCTCTAGCCCTATAAATATATCATTATGTTCTCTAGGTCATACAACAGTTATTCAGAAAATTAGAATATGGCAGAAGATCATGAGATACTGTCGAGCAGAGTTTGTTGCATACAGTAATCGGGTTTGTCAAGTTCTAAAATAAACAAGTCAACCAGCGTTCGTGTCTATGGATGAGAGGTAAACCTTAATTCCGCCTCGTAGGGTTTGTGTTTATTTTTATTGTTTAATCAGTATGCGTAATTTATGGATTCTGGGATTCGTTTCCCAACAGTAGGGCCCTTCCCAGTGTGGCCCAAGTTTTCAATCCGATGCTTTCTTGGTATTCCCTACCACTTTTCTCATCACAAGGTCTCCTACTCCGAACTCGCGAGGGTGGACTTTTTTGTTGTAAGTCCTGCAAAGTTGTTGTTGGTAGGCTGCCAATGTGACCAAGGCCCTTTCTCGTCGTTCTTCTGTGAGATCCAGGTTTGTTGCCAAAGCTTGATCGTTTCCACCAGCTTCTACAAATGCCGTTCTGTTCGTTGGTAACCCCACTTCGAGGGGGATCACGGCCTCAGTATCGTAAGCCAAGGAGTATGGAGTCTCTCCCGTTGAACGTCTTGGTGTGGTCCTGAATGCCCATAGCACTATTGGGAGTTCGTCGGGCCAGCTTCCCTTCTTTTTCTCCAATCTTCGCTTCATTCCTTTGAGGATTGTTTTGTTGGATGCTTATGCTTGTCCATTACTTTGAGAATATGCTGGTGTTGAGTAGTAGTTCCGTACCCCATGTTGGGCACAGAAAGCTTTGAATTTTGACCCGAACTGCGCCCCGTTGTCCGAAATTATGCAATAGGCCACCCCAAATCTTGTTATGATGTTCTGCCAGACAAATTTCTCCACATTACTCTCAGTGATCTTTGCAAGTGGTTCTGCTTCAATCCATTTGGTGAAATAATTTGTCCCCGTTAGCAAGAACTTCCTCTTGCCCGTTGCCATGGGCAGGGGCCCTATGATATCGAGCCCCCATTGAGCAAACAGCCACGGGTTAGTGAGGGGTTGCAGGTCTTCTGCTGGTGTCCGGATTATCGGCTTGAACTGCTGACACTTTTCACAACTTCTGACGAACACCTTTGCGTCTTCCTGCATGTATGGCCACCAATACCCCTGGGTTATTGCCTTGTGCGCTATTGATCTTCCTCCCGCATGTCCGCCGCACGTCCCGGCGTGTATTTCATGTAATAACTTCTGCACCACTGTGGGATGTACGCAAAGCAGGTAGGGATCGTGGTATGAATTTTTGTATAGCTTTCCCTGTGGTGAGAGCCAAAAACAAGTGGACTTCAATTTGATCTTATAGGCCTCCTTTTTATCTTCTGGTAGGACTTCATCCTTTAAGTAAGTGATGATTGGATCCATCCAGCTTGGTCCCAGGTCTGCATCCATATTGGTTTCTCCTTCCTGCCCAATGCTGGGCTGGGCTAGGTATTCAACGGCCACAGTGCGTTTGTACTCTGTAGGTAGCGCTGAGGCCAAGTAAGGTAACGAGTCTGCATGAGCGTTTTGCCCCGAAGTGATTTGCTCTATCTTTGTCTCCTCGAAATCTGCCATTACATCCTACACGGCCTTTGCATAGGCCGCCATCTTTTCATTCCTTAGGGCGTATTCCCCAATAAGTTGATTTACCACAAGCTGAGAATCACATAAGATTTTTAACTTCTTAACCCCAAGGGTCCTTGCACTCTTGAGCCCGATTAGGAGGGCCTCGTATTCTGCCACTTTGTTTGTTGCGTTGAAGCCCAAAAGAACGAATAGCACTATTCCTGCCCCTGAGCCTTTGTTGCATGCTGATCCGTCAACAAACAATTGCCAGCTTCCTGTGTTTTGATCGACGCCTTGAGGACTTGGTTCATGTTCGTGAACCACGGGAGGCTCAATCTCGGCTGGGGTAAACTCAGCTACGAAGTCTGCCAACACTTGGCCCTTGATGGCCGTTCAAAGCAGCGCTTTCAGAGGAAATTCAGTGTATACAGTGATGGGGTGCTCCAGGAAATAGTGTGGCAGTTTCAGCGAAGTCATGATTAAAGCTTTGACGAGCTTCTCCAGGGGGAGGTACCTAGTGTGTGCGTCCAGGAGAGTTTCACTTACGAAGTAGATTGGTTTTTGCTCTGTGCCCTCCACTCGGAGGAGGGCTGCACTGATTGCATGCTTTGAGACGGCTAGGTAGAGGATCAGCCGTTCTCCTTTCTCTAGTTTTGACAGCAACGAGGGTGTTCTGAGATACTTCTTGAGGTCTTTGAAAGCTTCCTCTTGCTCCGTTCCCCATTCATATCCTTTCCTTTTCTTCAGCAGCTGGAAGAAAGGCCTGCACCTGTCTGACGAGCGACTGATGAACCTATTTACTGCCGCCGCCATGCCTGTCAACTTTTGCACTTCCTTGGTTGTCTTTGGGCTCTCAAGTCTCTGGAGGGCTGTAATTTGATCTAGATTGGCCTCAATGCCACGCTCCGTGACCAGGTGACCCAAGAACTTTCCTGAGCTTACACCAAATGCACATTTTGAAGCATTTAACTTTAATTGAAATTGTCGCAAGATGTCAAAGGTTACCTTTAAATCAGCTATGTGATCAGCTTTCTCCTTGCTTTTCACCACCATGTCGTCTATGTAGACTTTCATGGTCTTCCCAAGAAAGTCTTTGAACATGAGTGTTGCGAGTCTTTGGTATGTGGCCCCGGTGTTTCTGAGGCCGAATGGCATGACCCTGTAAGAGTACAACCCTCGTGGAGTGATAAACGATGTCTTTTCCTCTTCTGGTTCGTGCATTGCTATCTGGTGGTATCCCCTGTAGGCATCTAGAAAACTCATTCGTTCATACCCAGCAGTTGCATCAACGAGCTGATCGATTCTAGGTAGTAAAAAACTGTCTTTGGTACAGGCCTTGTTTAAACTAGTGAAATCCACGCACACTCTCCTTTCCCATTCTTTTTCTTGATGACGACCGTGTTGGACAGCCACTCAGGGTATTTACTTCCCTGATTGCTATGGCTTCTAGGAGGCGATCGACCTCTTCATTGACAGCTTTAGCATGCTGAGGGGCTAACCTCCTGGTCTTTTGTAGTACTGGCTTGTGCTGGGGGTCCACGTTTAAATGATGACAGATTATATTGGGATCAATGCCTGACATCTCTTGGGGCATCCAGGCAAACACATGTGCCCGGTTGGGGTGCGGAGATGCTTGTTTGGGAATGACACAGGCGCTTGTTAGAGCGGTAGATCAGTTTGAGCCACGGAGATCTAGCAGGATTTGTTCACATCCCAGATTCACGAGAGGAGTATCCCAGTTTTGGGGGTGCGGAGGTACTCGGTGGGGGATGCGGTGTTAGAGAAGGAGTCAGCCTCACCACAGATGGTGTGTGAGATCATTTGGAGGAGTGAGCCTCTGGTGTGGGCAGAGGGTTGCTGCATTCTCTTGACAGGATAGGATGCTAGAGTGGCGGAGCGCGGCGATGAAGCTGCGGGTGCTTCTGTTGGAGAGCGTATACACCTCGGGTTTGAGGTGTGCGAGTGGAGGCATCCTAGTTGAGGGGGTGCGATACTCGGACGAGTGGAGGCATTCTTTTTGAGGGGGTGCGATACTCAGATTTTCTGATTGGCTACGGAGTCTGGTTTTGCAAGGATACACTCTTTCGGGATTTGTATACTCTGTTTGGTGGTGCATAGATGCTCGACTGGTTAGTGACACAGGCGCTTGCCAGAGTTAGCTGATTGGAGGAGGCGACATGGGGGTGTTGCAGACGACATTACCCACTCGGTGTGGAGGGGGTGATTGTTGGGATTCCACCCCGTGTGGGCCTGTTGGGCTTAGGCCCAGAGGGAGTGGATTAGGGTTTGTCTGTGTAACTCTATAAATACTCTGTGATGCCTTTTGTATTAGGGTGGTAGCACAATGTAGAGAGAGAGAGGCAGAGAGTGTGAGAGGGGAGCCGGTTGTGGCTCTCCCGGAGAGAGAGATACATGAGAGAACTGGTGAGGATTTCATTATTGTGAGATTGAGTGTGAGTGTGTAACACAAGAACACGGAGTTTCTCCGGATTATAGTGAAACCCCCCTCCCCGTGGATGTAGGTCGGATTTGGCCAAACCACGTATATTGTGTGTTATGTTTCTCTTGATTTTACTGTTTCTGTTGCGAGTGGTGCGTTGTTGGAATCCTAACAACATCTTCCACGCTCTATGAGATCAACAATTAGCATCCTTCGCCGGATCCCTAGCACTGCAAAACAATAAATGGTGAGAAGCACCCACGCCTCTCGTCGGTGGTGGGCCCTCCGATGCTTAAGTTAGTATCACGTACTAAGAGGAAACCCTAATTCACACAAAGCACGTAAATAATGAATTACCACGTACCTTTCACCATAGGTTGAATGTCTTATTTATAGATTCTAGTCATTGTATTCCTCTAGGCCTCTCGTGCCAAAGATTTCCTTATTGCGTTGGGAGACCTTTCCAATTAGGACTCGTCCCTCATTGGTTAACAATGTTTCCTTATACTAGACCTCGCATCGTCCTAGGACTTAATTCCATAGTGGACTCTTCATGCCATTATGGAATCTCCATCCCGATCCCTTTAAACTCGGGATTCGTCTTTTATTACGTAAAGGACCTCTCTAGAACCTTCCAGATAGCCATGCCGAACTATCCTCTGGGGTGGTCTAACTGCCCGAGCTACAAATTGCGCGGCAAAGCATTCATCTACTAGCACGTACGCGTAATGGTGGTGAGCCATTAGTAGCTCGGCACTACTACATCTACATCCTTTCGTGATGTTACAGTTCGGCCCAGCCATACCGCCGAAATACTATGCCCTCACATGGTATTAACGCCGTGCATGTGACATTGTATTGCTCGAGAGAGTACCCCTCACATTTAAGTTTTGTTTGCAATATCCCAAATTTCTTCGTACTTAGGACTCTTGTATTAGGACTTTGTCATTAATCATTGCAAATTCTAAGTTTTTTGTACTTCGAAAATTGTTTACCAAGTGTCTACGTACTTGGATTTTTGCATTAATCGTTGCAAATTCTAAGTTTTTTCGTACTTGGAAAATTGTTTACCAAGTGTCTACGTACTTGGATTTTTGCATTAATCGTTGCAAATTCTAAGTTTTTCGTACTTAGAAAATTGTTTACCAAGTGTCCACTTACTTGGATTTTTGCATTAATCATTGCAAATTCACACTTTACTGAATTTTTTCGTATCCAAATTAAAGTGATTAAGGTATATCTACTCTGCTCCCCAATAGGAATCAAAATTTATGCTATTTTGGTTCGTATTAAACATAGTCAGAAGTAGGAAAGAAAATCTTTATTAATTATGGAAGTAACATGAAAAACAATAATCTAAAATAGCTAAGGTTGATGATTTTATTAGTAATCATACTCCTATTCAAAAGAGTTGTGATTTTATTCGTAGTCACAAAAGAAATCAATCATTGGTAAAATTTTCTTAAGGTTTTGCACGTTTCATGGTCGTGGAACTACATCACCATCTAGGTCGACCAAAGGGTAGGCTCCGATGTCAGCAATACCAACTATCTTGTATGGGCCTTCCCAGTTCGGCCCGAGCTTTCCGTTTGAGGAAACCCTGGTGTTAGCTAAGACCTTCCTTAGGACAAGGTTCCCTACTTTGAATTCTCTTGGCTACACCTTCTTGTTGTAGCTCCTTCATAGCTGTTCCTGGTATGCTGCCAAGGTAATCAATGCACGCTCCCTCTTTTCCTCAGCGAGGTCTAGCTGCTCGGCAAGGGCTTTGTCGTTACCTCCGGATTCCACTAATGTTGTTCAGTTGGTTGGTAGACCTACTTCAAATGGTATAACTGCTTCTGTTCCATACGCCAGTGAGCACGGCGTCTCTCCCATAGATCGCCGAGGAGTGGTCTATATGCCCAAAGTACGGCTGGCAATTCATCTGGCTACTTCCCTTTTTTGCTCTCCAACCTCTTCTTGAGACTCTTTAAGATTGTCTTATGTGAGGCTTCTGCTTGCCCATTGCTTTATGGGTAGGCTGGGGTGGAATAATAGTTCTTGATGCCATACTGAGCACAAGAGGCCTTGAACTTCTTTCCAAATTGGGACCCGTTATCCGAGATGATGGAGTACGGGATTCCAAACCTTGTTATGATTTTGTTTCATACAAACTTTTCCACCATAGCTTCTGTGATTTTGGCAAGGGCCTCACCTTCTATTCACTTGGTGAAGTAATCAGTTCCAATGAGGAGGAATTTTCGTGTCCCCGTTGCCATGGGGAGAGGACCCACGATGTCCAATCCCCATTGAGAAAATGGCCATGGACTAGTCAGTGGCAATAGATCTTTTGCTGGTGCTCGAATGAGAGGTGAATACCTCTGACACTTTTCACATGTTTTGACAAACAACTTGTCATCCTCTTGCATGTAAGGCCACCAAAATCCCTGGGATATTGCTCGGTGGGCTATAGATCGTCCTCTTGTATGTCCCCCACATGTTTCAGCATGCATCTCATGGAGGAACTTCTGGACCAGAGCTAGATGTACACACAACAAATATGGACCAAGGAAGGATTTTCTATAGAGCTTACCTTCCGGGGAGAGCAAAAAACGTACAGCCTTGGTCCTGATCTTATGGGCTTCCTTTTCGTCTTCTGGCAATGTCCCATCTCGTAGGTATGCTACTATCGGGTCCATCCAGCTCGGCCCAAGCTTTGTCTCCATCACTAACTCCACTGCTCGGCCAATGCTTGGTTGGCTCAGATAATCTACCTCCACTGTTTGGCGATACTCCATGTTGACGGTGGAACCCAAGCAAGCCAATGAATCAACGTGTGCATTCTGGCCCAAGCTAATTTGTTGGATGTGGACTCTGTCAAATTTATCAAGCAAGTCTTTGGCTATCTCTGAATATGCAGCCATCTTTTCGCTCTTTGCAGCATATTCCACTGAAAGATGGTTAGCAACTAACTATGAATCACAAAATACCCTTAACTTACTCACCTTGAGTTCCAGGGCACTCCTAAGCCCAGCGGGCAAGGCTTCATATTCAGCTACGTTGTTGGTGGCACTAAACCCCAATCTTAGTGCTTGCTCAAGCATTAGCCCTTCTGGGGAGAGGAGCACCGCTCCTGCTCCTATCCCCTTATTGCAAGCTTATCCATCAACATACAACTTCCATTCGTTAGGATCTGGCTCGACCACTCTCGTTGGCTGTTTGGGGATGTTGCCCTATTCCTTCTCGTGGAGAGCAGGTGGTGGTGGAGCTACTGTTGAGGTAAACTCGGCCATAAAGTCAGCCAAAATTTGCCCCTTGATTGCCGTCCTGGGCTGATAGTCCAAGTCAAATTGGCTTAACTCAATTGACCACTTTGAGATTCTTCCAGAGAAGTCCGCTTTTCTCAACAAAGCCCTCAAGGGATATTCAGTAAATACTGTGATGGGGTGAGCCAAGAAATAATGTGGCAATTTTCTTGAGGCCGTAATAAGAGCATATACCAATTTTCTGGTGGCAAGTAGCTGTCTCAACATCTAGCAGTGTCTTACTTACAAAATAAATGGGAGCTTGTTCGGTTTCGCTTTATTCGTAGGGGAACCAAGCTGATCACATGCTCGGATACCGCCAAGTATAGTATCAACCGCTCCCCAGCTTTTGGAGTAGAGAGTAAGGGTGGTGAAGATAAGAAATTTTATAATGCCTGGAATGCCTGCTCTTGCTCGGCTCCCCATTCGTACCCTTCTCTTTTTTTCAGAAGCTGAAAGAATGGTATGCATCGATCTGAGGATTTGCTGATAAAACGATTCAGCGCGGCCGCCATCCCTGTCAGCCTTTGGACCTCTTTCGTGGTCTTAGGGTTTTGAAGGTTCTGCAGAGCCGTGATCTGGTCTGGATTAGCCTCAATTCCCCTTTTAGTCACCAGATGCCCTAAAAATTTTCCCAAACTGACCCCAAAGGAACATTTTGAGGCATTCAGCTTTAGCTTGTAATTCCTTCAAATGTCAAAAGTCACCTTCAGGTCGACTGGGTGGTCGAGCTTTACCTTGTTCTTTACCACCATATCATCTATATATACTTCCATGGCTTTTTCGAGCTATTCCTTGAACATCTTGGTGGCCAACCTTTGATAGGTTGCTTCGGCGTTCCTCAGTTCGAACGGCATTACCTTATAACAATAAAGGCCCCTTGGTGAGATGAAGGATGTTTTATTCTAGTCTGGTTCAACACATGGCTATCTGATGGTATCTTTGATATGCGTCAAGGAAACTCATCATTTCATAGCTTGTTGTGGCATCCACCAACTGATCAATTCTAGGGAGTGGAAAGCTGTCCTTTGGACATGCCTTGTTAAGGCTACTGAAGTCTACATAGACTCTCCACTTCCCATTTTTCTTCTTTACCACAATGGTATTAGCCAGTCACTCTAGATAGCTCACTTCTCATATGGCATCGGCTTCGAGTAACAGCTCTACCTCTTCGATCACAGCGTCCACGTGCTGTGGTGCCAACCTCCTTGCCTTTTTCACAACTAGTTTATGTCGTGGGTCTATGTTTAGGTGGTGGAAATTCACCTCGGGGTCTATCCCAGGCATTTCCTGGGGTGTCCATGCGAAAACATCAATGTGGTCCTTCAAAAAAGCAACCAAATCTTTCTCCTCCTGCTCTGCAAGGGTCTCGCCAATCAGGAAATATCTCTCTATATCCATCCCCTTTGATCTGTATTTTCTTTAATCCCTCCACCATCTTCTTAGCGGGATCACATCTGACGTCCTCCAAGGTCAGCTGATCTGGGACCTTAACTGTTTGCACATGCTTAGCCCCTGGGGACTTCTTCAAAATCATATTAAAGCACTGGTCGACCATTTTCTGATTTCCCCTTATACACTCTATGCCATCCGCTCCTGGGTACTTGATCATCTGGTGGTAAGTTGAGGAGATTGCCCTCATCTTATGCATCCATGTTGTCCCTATAATCAGTCTTCAGGGAAATTAGTCTTCAAGACTACTGACCCAGCTCGGACGGGCAGCGTGACCTTTCCCATAGGCCACACTGTTTGTGCACTGAAGCCGACCAACGGGACAAGACACTTCTGCAAGAAGCTCAGCGGGGGTTCCATTTTCTTGAAGGTACAGTAGTACATGATTTTTGTACTTGCCCCTTGATCTACGAAGATCTTTTCCACCTTATATTCATCAGAGAAAGTTATGAGTACCTCCATCACCCCTTCGGTCCTTGGCCTCTTTGTGCCGAGCTTCATGACTTGTTTTGCCTGTCCATTGACCCTTTGGATATGTCTTATTTCATTGTTAGTGTACGGGGCAACCAATCCACGTATCATATGGATTGTGCCTTTTGGCCCTTTCTCGTAGCCCATCTCTTCCACTTGCTCGGCTTCCTTGTGGTCACCAACCAAAAATTCTTTCAAGTGCAATGCTCCAAAAATTCTCTTCCACATTCTCATCCAAGAATTTTTTGTACTCCACACAATCTTCAGTCCTGTGGCCCCAGTCCCTATGGTAACTGCAATGTTGATTTGTATCCCTCCTTTTTTCTGGGTTCCCTGTCATCTTAGGGGGCCTTCTGAACCATGGCTCATTTTTTATCCTGTACAGCATCTTGTATATTGGAATGTTGAAAGTTGCCATGATACTGAAATAGGACTTGGGATCTAGGTCGGCTTTATCTTTCCTTTGTTGTGTGTAGTCCTTTCCCGTCGTGTACTCCTTCTTGTACTCCTTGGACTCCACTGCTTTCTTCTCAGGAAGCTAAGGTTGTCCAGCCACAATCCTCCCTCTTGCCTGTAGGATGTCATCCTCCACCCGTGCATGCTCCTGGATCCTTTCCATAAGCTTTGCCAGAGTCTTGATGGGTGCGTAGTGAGCGATTCTCGTAGTTTACTATGCACAGGTAAACTCGTTTTGAACGTTGCTAAGGCATACTCTTCTCTGCAGTTTTCAATCTCGTTGAAAACTTTCCAGTAACGTTTGAAGTACTGCCTTAATGTCTCATCATCCCTCTGTCTTATAGAGGTCAATGCATCAAAAGTCTTTGGGGCTGCTCAGCTGGTTAAGAACCGAGCAGTAAACTCCTCGGCTAGCTGAGCCCAACACAAGATTGATCCTTCAGGGAGTTTATGGTACCAACTCAATGCTACTTTTCCCAAACTGGATGGAAACATCTTGCACAGTAGGGCATCGTCTTGCTCATGCATGAACATGGCCTGTTGGTAATGTTGGATATGGGCCACTGGGTCCGTATTGGTTTCTTAAAGAATGAACGTGGAGTGCTTCACCCTGCTCGAAGTTTTCTCTGCTTGGATCCAATGAGCTAGCGGTGACTTTGAAATCTGGCCTAGGGCTTCCTTAGCTGCCTCCCGTGTAGTTTTAGGGCCCCCTTTGCTAGGCCAGTTTCCCTCCTTCTCACATACTGCTCGGGGGTTTGTTCATTGCAGCCAGATCTCTCATATCTGTCCCCTAGCATGTTTCCTTCTTTCTCCCCCTTCGGAAGAATCACTTCTTTCTCTCCTTTTTCATGGAGAGGCCGCTCTTCCAGTGGAGACATTATCACGATGATGGCTCCTTCTTTCTTTCCCGCGCTGCAAGGATCTTGTCCATGAGCGCAAGTCCTTCTCCTTCTCTTGGAGCTACTTTTTCAAATCTTGGATTCTTTTCACGTCGTGTGACTTCTCGTGCCTACTCTTCAGCCTCTTGTTCTCTTCGATCTAGGCTGTCCTCACGTTCATGGTCTCTTCCTCGCCTGTGATTCCTCCTACTAGGGGGGCCCTCCCCTTCTCACGGCAAGGAGAGCTTCCCCTATCTCTCCTTGGAGGCGTCTTTGAGCGTCTTCGTTGCTCGCCAAATTTTGGGGAATCATGGATCACTAGGCGTGTGTCCTTGAACTTTGGAATCTTAGGGATATGCCCTATGTTAAATCTCTTGGCAGCGGGTTTTTTTTTGTGGTGCTTTTGGAACCGCAGGAGATTTGTCTACCCTGGCATTCTTTCTCGTAGTGTGCACAGGGGTGGTTTCGACATCAACTTCCACCTCTTCACGTTGTGGAGTGCGCAGAACGGGTTCTGAGGCCACCATTGTTGAATGATTTCTTCTGAAAAAAAGCTTCTCGTACCATTTCCCATAGTGGTGCCAATTGTACGAGGATAAAATCCACGTAGGTCTGGATCACGTGCTTTCTTGGTGCAGTCCAAGATCTGCAAGCCAAAAATAGGGTTAGGGAACATTTGCCTTTCGTCGGCAACAGCCCTCCGATGCCTAAGTTAGTATCACGTACTCAAACTCTAAAGTCACTCAATGCATCTAAAAGCAATTCACATTGTACCTCTTTTCATAGCCATGATGTTGTATTTATAGGTGGGGATAGGACACTTTCTTATATGGGGTATGTTGGGAAACGAATCCCAGAACCCAGTAATTACACGTACAGATTAAACAACAAAAATAAACACAAACCCTACAAGGCGAATTAGGGTTTACCTCTCATCCGTAGACACGAACGCTGGTTGACTTGTTTATTTTAGAACTTGACAGACCTAATTACTATATGCAACAATCTTTGCTCGGCAGTACCTCATGATCTTCTGCCATATTCCCTTATATCTGGATCATGTAGCCAACTGTGGACTTCTACATGATCTCTCCGTTCTCTCTCTCATAGCCTCTATTCTAATTTTCTGAATGACTGTTATCTGACCTAGAGAACATAACGATATATTTATAGGGCTAGAGCAGGGACCTGAGGAGAAATAAATATGGGCTCCTTGTGTAAATAAGCAAACCAATCCCTCCCGGATTGTATTCTTATTTCACAAATTATAATTCACACCACTAAAGAATTATAATTGCACTCCCATCTTTATCTCGATTATATTTCGAGCTCCACGTTATTAAATACTTATTAATCTCCCCACGTTAAGATTACAGATACCCCTTGATTAAATGTCGATTACTAACAATCTCCCACTAATCAACATTCAACATCTTATAAAACACCTTGAGACTAACCACTTAACTTATTTTATATGTCGGATACAAATATCCACCTACAGGGTTTGACATAACTGAAACTTATAAGTTTACTCATGGGGGTATCATTAATCTCTAACGAGACGTGAATTCTATCAATAATTAATATCCATATATTTCATGCATAAAATGTTGTGACCCAACTTACCAAGACTATTGACTGTAAAAAGATCTCACTTTATAATGAATCAAAGTCAACAACATTAAATGTATATATGTATTAATTATATCCGGATTAAGAGCATAAGTATTCTTAATAACTATAAGTTCTAATTGTCTTAAAATGTTAGTACTAAGACAATTACCTTAAAGCGGTCCTGTTCAATACACACAAAATGTACTAGCACAATGAGTCGGAACTAGAACCGTTCCCTGTAGTCAAGACAAACCCACTAAAACATTGTACTACAATCCTACTGATGGTGTGTCAAATTCCATCTAAGATTGTGAACCAAAACTTATATTCCACAAGAACCGATGATCCAATCTTCTGTGTGTAAGCCGTACTCTACACACTGGATCATCTACTATGTAGAATAAAAGACACATGCACAATAGACAATTATATCATGCAAACATTGGCCATAATAGATTCTCATCAAAAAAGGGATAAAACTGATTAATAATTAACTAATTAAATATTAATCCATTACATGGCAGCATGGCTTTTAGTATAAGTTTCTAACAATCTCCCACTTAGACTCAAAACCATGCTACCATGCATCTCACTTCCATTCCCTTTACGTGACTATCAAAAGTCTAGGCATGCAAGCCATTCGTAAAAGGATCTGCTAGGTTGTTTGCTGATGCAATCTTGGTCACAACTACATCACCTTTCTGTACGATCTCTCGAATCAAATGATACTTACAAATGTGTTTTCCCTTCTTATGAATCTTTGGCTCCTTCGAGTTAGCAACTGCACCACTATCGTCACAATAGATTGAAATTGCTGACTGCACCGAAGGTACCACTTCTAGATCCATCAAGAAGTTCTTGAGCCAAACGACTTCCTTGGCTACTTCAGAAGCTACCACATACTTGGCCTCCATGGTGGAATCAGCAATACACGATTGCTTGATGCTCCTCCAATTCATGGCTCTACCTCTTAGGGAAAACATCTATCTCGATGTTGATTTTCTAGAACTCTTATATAACATAAAGTCTTAATATGCATACCTGCAAGGCACTAGACTATCTGACTGGTACACCAACATATAATCCTTAGTTCTTTTCAGATACTTGAGTATACATTTTATAGCAATCCAATCTTTTGTCCAGGGTTAGACTGAAATTTGCTAACCATACTGACAGCAAAACAAATATCAATTCTAGTTCACAGCATAGCATACATGAGGCTTCCTATTGCTCTAGCATTAGGAACTCCGTTCATTTTCTGATCCTTGGATAGATTGACTCCGTGTCTGAAAGGAAGCAATCATTTCTTGGAATCTTGCACGCTAAAATGGGCAAGGATCGCATCGATATAGGAAGCTTGAGAAGCCCAACATCCTTTTCTTGATCTCGCAAAAATTTAATCCCAAGGATGTGACCAGCTACTCCTAAATCCTTTATATCGAACTGGCTGGATAACCACAACTATACCAAAGATAACACTCCAACATCATAAGTCCATAAATAGACTTCTTAAGCTTGCACAACATGTGCTCTTGACCTTTCGCTATGAATCCATCTGGTTGCATCATGTAGATGCATTCATCCAGATTGCCATTAAGGAATGCAGTCTTCACATCCATTTGCCAAATCTCATAATCGAGATGAGCCGCAATGGATAAGAGAATCCGGATGGACTCAAGCATGGCTACCGGCGAAAACGTTTCCTCATAATCGATCCCTTATTTTTTAGTATAACCTTTCGCAGCAAGCCAAGCTTTATAGGTTTCAATCTTTCTGTCCGCTCCTCTCTTCTTCTTATAAATCCACTTGCATCTGACGGATTTTATCCCTTCGGGTGGTTCTACAAGATCCCAGACTTGATTTGAGTACATAGACTCCATCTTTGAATTCATAGCCTTTTGCCAAAATTCCGCATCTTTATCTTGTAATGCCTTATTGTAGTTACAGGGATCGACATGTTGTTCATTAGGGATCAAATCTGAGGACTCTCCCAACAACTTATACAGACTGGGTGGAACAATAACCCTTCCACTACGACAAGGTATTGGTTGTTAACAACAATTTCATGTGATGTAGTCTCTTGTACTATTGGTATTGAAGAAATCTGTGCCGATCTATTATCTCTCAATTCTTCTAGAACAATCTTACTACTGGGCTTGTGATCTATGACATAGCCTTCCTCTAAGTATCAAGCATTGGTGCTAACAATGACCTTATGATTCTTATGACTATAAAATAGAGCAACTTTCGTTCCTCTAGGGTACCCCACCAAAACAAACAAATATTTGACCTTGATTCCAATTTATCTGCTTTCCCTTTACATGTGCTAGACTACCCAAATTCTGAACATGCCATAGACTAGTTTTGCACCCAGTCTACAGTTCTGTGGGTGCAGTTGGTACTAACTTAAATGGTACCAAGTTAAGAATGTACGCTATTGTTTATAGTGCATGTCTCCAAAACGAATTTAGAAAATTTGAATAAGTCATCACTGATCTTATCATATCCATAAGAGTCCTTTCCTTCTTTCTGCTACACCATTATATTGTGGCATACCTAGCGCAGACAACTGGGATGTAATCCCTTCTGCTGCCACTAGTTCTTAAATACTTCCAAGAGGTATTCGCCACCACAATGAGATCGCAGTGTCTTGATACATTTATCCAAACGCTTTCCCGTTTCCGGTCTATACTCCTTGAATTTCTCAAAGCATTCAGACTTACGGTGTATCCAATAAATGTAACCATGTCTTGAGTAATCATCAATAAAAGTATTGAAATACTCAAAACCACCTCTACCCTAGATGTTCATAGGTACACACAGATCAAAAGTGAACCAATTTCAACGTTTCATTGGCTCTCCCTTTTCCTTAAAAAGGGCATCTTGGTCATTTTACCTTCCAAACAGGATTCACAGACTGGAAGTGCCTCCACTTCTAATGAATCCAAAGATCCATTTCTAACCAGTCTAGAAATTCTATTTAGATTAATATGACCGAAATTCTATTTAGATTAATATGACCTAGACGTAAGTGCCAAAGATACGTTTGGTTCAACTTATAAGGCTCATTTCTCTTATATGGCAATCTATTAGTGTTATTCAATTCATTTAGTTGCATTGTAGGAATGATATCATTAATAACGTAGAGATTGTCATCTAATGAACCATAACAGATAAAAATTTTATTTAACTTAATAACCACAGAGTTATTAAATGTAAACCAAATATCCATTTACAACCAAATCAGAAACCGAAACTAAGTTTCTCCTAATTCAATGATCATAAAGACAATCTCTTGAAATTAAACGCCTACTGCAACTGCTGCTACTTTTGTAGCACTTCCCATATGTAGATAAATCTCTTCATCACTAAGTCTCCTGGTTTCCTGGAACCTTTGCAATGAATTGCAAACATGATTAGTGACACCCGTATCTACACACCAGGTACTGGTAGATAACACCGCTAAACATGATTCAACTACTAGTGAAAAAAAAATTCCTTGATTATTCAATTTATTGAGATAATTCGAATAACCTTCTTCTAGTGTCCTTTCTGCTTATAGTGAAAACACTTGCCGTTAGGCTTTTTCACTCTACCTCCAAGCTCATAAATTGTCTGAGGAACCATTGCTTGTTGTTGAACCTTTTCTTGCTTTTTGCTGCCTTCCGGCTAAGAAGTAGAAGCCTCTTCAACTACAATTACACTTGTCTAATTATTAACCAAAAGACCCTTGGCTAATTTAACGCTCTTTCAACAGTTTCATCAAACAATAATGCATTTTGTTCACATTGTAAGTCAAGCGGAACTGCTGAAAAGGCTTAGTAAGTAACTGGAGCACAACATCAACCTGGGTTTCCCCATTGATTTCAGCTCCTGGGATTTCTAGTTCATTCAGAAAACCTATTATCTTTAGAACATAATCCCCTTACTAGGGTTCCTTCACCAATGGTTAATCCCCAAATCCTACATTACAACTTGTCTAGCCGCACCCCAAACCTTTATTTTAGGTTATGCATCATGTCATATGCAATTTCCAAAAAACTGATGGTGATATTGCAATACATTCAACATAGAGATAAAATGTAACACCGCGCCATCTTATCAGTTGTAACCCAATCCTTATACACCGGATTTTAGGTTTTATTGCAATTTCAGTGGGTTTGATAGAGCAGACCTCAGAGAACAGAAATTTGGTCCCCTAAGCAGTCGACACAATATCCAAATCCTTTTCTAGTCAATATAATTAAGACCAGTAAATTTGTTTGACAATGTGGATTGAAAGAGTCCAATTTTTTTTTTTGAATCTGAGAATCACATAACAACAATTATGAAGGGCAAATTTTTTTGTATTTCTATTAAATTGGTTCCATCAACCAGTCTATTAAAAGAAAAACATTAGCAACCCTACACACCGTGAAGAGTGTGCCTCGATGGGTAGGTCCACTACTCTTCATCATTCATGTAGATAGGCACAACCTTTTAATTTTACTATCAAGACACTAAACCGTGTCCCATAAAATTTAATATCTAATTTGCTTCGGTCCTATAAATAAAAACAGTGACTCAGATGGAGAGGATACTTGTTATTTATAGCTAAGTGTATACCATTACCTAACCTCAAGATCTATTGTTCCGTAATGAACTACCCCAGATGGAGGAGTAGTCCACACAACAATTATCTTGAAAATATCCTCTAAGGAAGTTAGTACCGATGATGCCATAATTAATTTTGTTCGATGGGGAGGAAGGTACTAAAACCAACACACAAAACTTAATTATATCATCTACATACTAGTAATGGAGATCATGGGATTTATACAAAATAAACTCCCTCTCCCACTTAGTAATTTAAAAAATTTGTGAGGGTTATCAAAATTAACATGTTTGCAGAACCCGTGATCTAGGTCAAAAGCTAAATATTACCATGTTGTCCAAATATGGTAAACTATCACACATGCAAACAAGATGAATATACAAATATTCATAAAAAGGAAACATAAATAATATTTATCCTAACTATTATGGTCAAAGTTGCAATCCTTGAGCAATAAGGAATTCTTCCAGTCTTGAAATCCTTAAGCAGTCAGGAATCCTTCGAGTCTTGAAATCCTCAAGCAGTAAGGAATCTTTTCCAAACTTGAAATCCTTGAGCAATACATATGTTGAAGATTTAGATACTTTGAATCAATCAAGGAAACCAAAATCCAACCATACTTAGGCAAGAAAAATCGGATCTGAAATTTTTTCCGAGTAAACTGCACAGCCTTCAGTATTTTGGACTTTTCTCCCTCATCCGAACTCCGATTGAACTGATTCCAATTGGGTTGGATTTGAAATTCAATTATCTACAACTTCTATGAAGAATAGAATTTCCAATTCCGATGTTTACTGGGTCAAAATAGCCTTGCATTCAGACCCTAAAAATCTAAAAAAATTCTGCTGCGAGCCAAACATTCTTTTTTTTTTTGACAAAACTTATCTTCTTGTCAAAAAAGATTGTTTTCTCCGTATCGTATGCCCCATTACAGAATCTGTAATCTTACAACAAATCTATATATCTAAAACGATACAACTGAAGAAACAAAGATTACATCAAAAACTTATGCCTCCCACGTACTACTATTACAGATTACAAAACTAAACTTGCAATCAAAAAATAGTAATAGTAACCACGCATAAAATAATTACAAAGCGTGGGATCCAATCACACAATAAAAAACATGCGTGACCATAATAGTGGGATAATCGATTCTGCAAAACAGACGTTAGAACAAACTAGAACTCTGCAAAACAACAGTTAGCACAGTTCTATACACTACGCCAAATATTGCTTTTACCGGCGGTTTTTTTACTGGCGGTAACAAAACCGCCGTTAAAGGATGCTATTACCGGCGGTAATCACAACCCGCTGCAAAAAATAATTTTTCCCGCGGTTTTATTGCCGGCGGTAATCAAACCGCCGGTAAAGGTCACTTTTACCGGCGGTAATTATAAACCGCCGGTAATTTTAAACCGCCGGTAATACTACTATTCCCGGTGGTAATCCAAAAAACCGCCGGTAAAAATGTAAATTTTAATATAAATATTTTTATTTCCTAAGTATAACCGAAAAGATTGGGTGGTCGGGCGGTTAGGTGTCGGGGCTCCACACAAAGGGTCGCGGGTTCGAAACTTGGCGGGACAAATTTTTTTTCGGAAATAACCATTACCGGCGGTAATAAAACCACCGGCAAAAGTCGACTACTATTACCGGCGGTAGATTACCGCCGTTTATCTTTTCCCGACGGCCGTTTTGACAGCGGGTGGTTTTTTGCATTTTTACCGCCGGTAATACTTTTCCCTGCAGTTTTGGGACTTTTTCCGGTGGTTTTCTAATGCCGGGAATAGTCATTTTTCTTGTAGTGATATCTATGTTCTACGGACAACATGGCTTGTTTAATCCATACGCATGATTACAGCCCGCTCTGAAACCACTGTTGGGAAACGAATCCCAGAACCCAGTAATTACGCGTACAGATTAAACAACAAAAATAAACACAAACCCTACAAGGCGAAATTAGGATTTACCTCTCATCCGTAGACACGAACGCTGGTTGACTTGTTTATTTTAGAACTTGACAGACCTAATTACTATATGCAACAAGCTTTGCTCCGCAGTACCTCATGATCTTCTGCCATATTCCTTTATATCTCGATCATGTAGCCGAGTGTGGACTTCTACATGATCTCTTCGTTCTCTCTCTCACAGCCTCTATTCTAATTTTCTGAATGACTGTTATCTGACCTAGAGAACATAACGATATATTTATAGGGCTAGAGCAGGGACCTGAGGAGAAATAAATCTGGGCTCCTTGTGTAAATAAGAAAACCTAATCCCTCCCGGATTCTATTCTTATTTCACAAATTATAATTCACACCACTAAAGAATTATAATTGCACTCCCATCTTTATCTCGATTATATTTCGAGCTCCACATTATTAAATTCTTATTAATCTCCCCACGTTAAGATTGGAGTGGGTAAAATCTGGTTACCCTACTAACTAGGCATAGCGCGTGCCTAGTGACTTCACCACGAGAGGGTGAATAGTTCGGCATCATATAGGGTACACGTGAGCCCTGTGCCGAGCTGGTTTGGCCATGAATAAGGCTACAAAGATTGAATATACCAGGATGTGTTAGCTCGATGTAGGTCACAAGGCAATGCCCCTGATATGGCCGAGCTAGCAGAGCTATGAGCAAAGCTTAAAATAGCATTATGGGATACATAGGTTCAGCTTGGCGTGAGTAGCTGGGTTATGTACGAGTCATACCGAGCTACGTGGAAGCTCGGCACCGCCTCAGATAAGGCGGTGGGACATCCCAGAATATTCTACAGCGGTTCCTTATGAGATAAGGAGTAATCCCGTAAAGCAAGGGATCGATATGGGAAATCCTAATGTGATTAGGAGTATACCCCACATAGGGAGGAATCCTATATGGAAAGAAAGACCTCAGCCAGACGAGATCTGGTAGGGTATGGGAACTCGTCTCTAAATAGGAAAGTCCTATTAGGAAAAGGATTCCTAAAGAGAATAGGAAACAGGGATACGAGATGCCTAATATGAAGAACATCTACACCTATAAATACAAGGCAATAACCATGGCAAAAGGTACGCTGTGAAACCTATTTTCATACGCATTGTGAATTGAGCTTTCAAGTACGTGATACTAACTTAGGCATCGGAGGGCCTTTGCCAACGAGAGGCAAAGGTGCTCTAACCCTTTTTCTGTCTTGCAGATCTAGGGTTGATTCAAGGAAGCACGTGATCCAGGGTTACGTGGTTTTTACCCCGTACAATTGGCGCCGTCTGTGGGAAAGTCTTACAAAAAGTTCATCTCCCTCCAATAAAAGATCGACAATGGTGCTTTCAGAACCCCTTTTGTGCACCCCACGGAGGCAAGAGGTGGAGGACGATGGTGGGACCACGTTGGTGTACACCACAAGAAAGGGCTCATGGGTGGAAAAAACCCCACAGTACTAAAAGCACCACAGAAAAAACCAGCAACAAAAAGGTTTGACATAGGGAGTATCCCTGAGATTCCAAAATTCAGGGGTACACACCTAATACGCCATGGTTCTCCAAGGGCGAGACACTCAAAAACACCACCAAGAGGTGGGGAGGCCTCCACCCAACGTGAACGGGACAGAAGCCCCCCAAGAAGGGATGGTCACAGGCACACAAGGAATCGAGAGAGGGAAGATAGCCTTGACAGAAAAGAGCAAGAGGCAGAAGAATTGGCCCGTGAAGTCACTCGACGGGAACGAGAGATTCAGGACCTGAAGAAACAACTCCAGGAAAAAGAGAAAGACTTACGTTCACGGACGAGATCCGTGCATTATGAGGAAAAGGGAAGAGATCGTCACCACAACAGGGCCTCCACCGACCGAGCTGCCTCTCCACGAAAAAGGAGAGACAGGAGTGCTTCTGTGGAAAAGAGAGAAAGAAGGAAGCATGCTAGGGACAGATACGAGAGATCTGGATCCAATGAGCATATTCCCGAGCGGCACACGAGGAGAGGGGATGCTGGCCGAGCTGATGAAAGCCCTAAAACTGCACGAGAAGCAGCTAAAGAAGCCCTAGGCCAAATTTCTAAGTCACCATTGGCCCATTGGATCCGTACGGAGAAGACGCCAAGCAGGGTGAAACATTCAGCATTCATCCCCTACGAGACCAGCACAGATCCTGTGGCCCACATCCAACACTATCAACAGGCCATGTTCATGCACGAGCGAGATGACGCTTTGTTATGCAAAATGTTCCCCTCTAGCCTGGGAAAGGTGGCTCTGAGTTGGTACCACAAACTCCCAGAGGGATCAATCCTATGCTGGGCTCAATTAGCTGAAGAATTCACTGCCCGGTTCTTAACAAGCCGAGCAGCTCCCAAGACTTTTGATGCATTGACTTCTATGAGACAGAAGGACGATGAGACACTGCGGCAATACTCCAAACATTATTGGGAGACTTTCAACGAGATTGAAAATTGCAGTGAGGAGTATGCTCTGGCGACATTCAAGACGAGCTTGCCCATGCATAGTAAGTTACGGGAATCACTTACTATGCATCCAGTGAAAACGGTGGCCAAACTCATGGAAAGAATCCAGGAGCATGCACGGGTGGAGGATGACATCCTGCAAGCTGGAGGAAGGATTGTGGCAGGGCAACCTCAGCTTCCAGAAAAGAAGATTGTGGAATCAAGGGTATACAAAAAGGATTTCACAACAGGAAGGAAAGATTACACTCAGCAAAGGAAGGAGAAAGCCGACCCAGATCCCAAGTCATACTTCAGTGTTATGGCAACTTTCAACATCCCCATCTACAAGATGTTGTACAGAATCAAGAATGAACAGTGGTTCAGAAGGCCCCCAAAGATGACTGGGAACCCAGAAAAGAGAAGAGCCACTAACCAACACTGCAGCTATCACCGAGATTGGGGACACATGACTGAGGACTGTGTGGAATATAAGAAATTCCTGGATGAAAAGGTGGCAGAGGGCCATCTCAAAGAATTCCTGGCTGATGTCAAGAATGATGCCGAGCTAGTAGAGGAGGTGGACTACGAGAAAGGTCCAAAGGGAACAATCCATATGATACATGGATTAGTTGCCCCTTACACAAACAACGAGATAAGACATATCCAGAGGGTCAACGGACAGGCAAAACAAGTCATGAAGCTCGGCATGAAGAGGCCAAGGGCGGAAGGGATCATGGAGACCCCAATCACCTTCACTGATGATGATCTGGAAGGGGTATCAGTACCCCATAATGACGCACTTGTAATCACCCTACGAATAGGGGAATACGACGTGGAGAAGATTCTTGTTGACCAAGGGGCCAGCACAGAGATCATGTATTACAATACTTTCAAGAGGATGGAGCTCCCTCCAAGTTCATTGCAAAAGTGTCTGGTTCCATTGGTCGGCTTTAGTGCACAGACAGTATGGCCTATGGGAAAGGTCACACTGCCCGTCCGAGCTGGATCAGTGGTTCTGAGCACAGACTTCCTTGTGGTAGACATCCCTTCTTCCTATAACGCGATTATAGGAAGAACTTGGATGCACAAGATGAGGGCAGTTTCTTCAACTTACCATCAGAAGATCAAGTACCCTGGGGCAGATGGCATCGAATGCATTAAAGGCGACCAAAAGGTGGCCGACCTATGTTTCAATATGGTTTTGAGGAAATCACCAAGGGCCGAGCTGGTACAAACGGTTGAGGTTCCAGACCAACCAACCTTAGAAGACGTTGGAGGTGATCCCACTAAGAAGATGGTGGAAGGGTTGAAGAGGGTACAAATTCAAGAGGACGATGAAGAAAGGTATTTCCTGATCGGCGAGACCCTCCTCGAGCTGGAGGAAAGAGATTTGGTCACCTTCCTTAAAGACCACATCGATGTATTCGCTTGGACCCCCCAAGAGATGCCTGGGATAGATCCTGAAATCATATGCCACCACCTGAACGTGGACCCACAGCACAAGCCAGTTGTGCAGAAGGCAAGGAGGTCGGCACCACAGCACGCAGACGCTGTGATCGAAGAGGTAGAGCGGCTACTAGAAGCGGATGCCATACGTGAGGTGAGCTATCCAGATTGGTTGGCCAACACTGTGGTGGTCAAGAAGAAGAACGGAAAGTGGAGGGTATGTGTGGACTTCACAAGCCTCAACAAAGCGTGTCCCAAGGATAGCTTTCCACTCCCCATAATTGATCAATTGGTAAATGCTACATCAGGCTATGAAAGGATGAGTTTCCTTGACGCATATCGAGGATACCATCAAATAGCTATGTACGAGCCCGATCAGGAAAAGACGTCCTTTATCTCCCCCAGAGGGCTCTACTGCTATAAGGTTATGCCGTTTGGGCTGAGGAATGCTGGAGCAACCTATCAAAGATTGGTGACCAAAATGTTCAAGGAACAGCTCGGCAAAACTATGGAGGTCTACATCGACGACATGGTAGTCAAGAGCAAGTTGAAGCCTGATCACCTAGCTGACCTAAAGGTAACTTTCAACATTTTGAGGAAATTCAAGCTAAAGTTAAACGCTTCCAAGTGTGCCTTTGGAGTCAGCTCGGGGAAATTTCTCGGGCACTTAGTGACTAAAAGAGGGATTGAAGCCAACCCAGATCAAATCACGGCTCTGCAAGGCCTTCAAAGCCCAAAAACCACGAAGGAGGTCCAAAGGCTGACAGGGATGGCAGCAGCTCTTAATCGATTCATCAGCAAGTCCTCAGACCGCTGCAGACCTTTCTTTCAACTTCTGAAGAAGAGAGAAGGCTACGAGTGGGGGGCCGAGCAGGAACGGGCTTTCCAGGAGTTAAAAAGCTACCTATCATCACCACCCTTGCTCTCTACTCCAGAAGCTGGGGAGCGGTTGATACTATACTTAGCAGTATCTGATCATGCGGTCAGCTCGGTCCTCCTACGAATAAAGGGGACGGAACAGGCTCCAATTTATTTCGTGAGCAAGACATTGTTAGAAGCTGAGACACGTTACCTACCACTGGAAAAATTGGTATATGCTCTCATTGTTGCATCAAGAAAGCTGCCCCACTACTTCTTGCAACATCCCATCACCGTATTCACGGAATACCCACTAAGGGCCTTGCTCAGGAAAGCAGATTTCTCTGGCAGAATCTCCAAGTGGTCAATAGAACTAAGTCAGTTCGACCTCGATTATCAGCCCAGAACAGCAATCAAGGGGCAGGTTTTAGCTGATTTCATAGCAGAATTCGCTCCGACAGTGGCCCCACCACCACCAGGTCTCCACGGGAAGGAGCAAGTCAGTAATCCTGAGCCACCAACGAGAATGGCCGACCTGGATCCGGACGAATGGAGGCTTTACGTTGATGGGTCAGCTTGCAACAAAGGATCTGGAGCAGGGGTTGTGCTTTTCTCTCCAGAAGGACTGATCCTGGAGCATGCACTACGGCTGGGATTTAGTGCCACAAACAATGTAGCAGAATATGAGGCACTGCTAGCTGGACTGAGAAGTGCTCTAGAGCTCAAGGTACATAAATTACGAATATTTTGTGATTCCCAACTAGTTGTTAACCAGCTTTCAGGAGAATACGCTACGAAAAGCGAAAAGATGGCTGCGTACTCAGAAGCAGCCAAGGATTTGCTAGACAAATTTGATAGGATCCATATCCAGCAGATCAGCTCGGGACAGAATGCACATGCGGACTCACTGGCCTGTCTTGGGTCAGCGGTCAAGACGGAGTATCGCCGCACAATTACAGTAGACTATCTGGGCGAACCAAGTATTGGCCGAGCCGTGGAAATCGTAATGGAAACAGAGCTTGGGCCGAGCTGGATGGACCCGATAGTGGCATACCTACGAGGTGGGACCTTGCCAGAGGATAAGAGGGAAGCACACAAAGTCAAAACCAAGTCAGCACGTTTTTGGCTCTCTCCAGAAGGTAAGCTTTACAGAAAGTCTTTCCTTGGCCCATATTTATTATGTGTACACCCAGCCCTTGTTCAAAAGTTTCTCCATGAAATCCACGATGGAACTTGTGGGGGACACACTGGTGGGAGATCCATAGCCCACCGAGCCATATCCCAGGGGTACTGGTGGCCATACATGCAAGAGGATGCAAAGGCCTTTGTCAAGACATGTGAAAAATGTCAGAAGTTTTCCCCCCTCTTCCGAGCTCCAGCAGAGGATCTATTGCCTCTAACCAGTCCGTGGCCATTTGCCCAATGGGGATTGCATATCGTGGGTCCTCTCCCTATGGCAACAGGGAAACGAAAATTCCTACTCATTGGCACTGACTACTTCACCAAGTGGATAGAAGGGGAAGCTCTTGCTAAAATCACAGAAGCTATGGTGGAAAGATTTGTGTGGAATAAGATAATCACAAGGTTTGGAGTGCCCTACTCTATTATCTCAGATAACGGGTCCCAGTTCGGCAAAAAGTTCAAGGCCTTCTGTGCTCAGTACGGCATCAGAAATTATTACTCGACCCCTGCCTACCCGCAGAGTAATGGCCAGGCAGAAGCCTCCAACAAGACTATCTTGAAGAGTCTCAAGAAGAGGTTGGAAAAGAAGAAGGGAAAATGGCCAGATGAGCTTCCAGCCGTGCTTTGGGCTTACAGGACCACCCCACGGCGATCTACGGGAGAGACGCCGTACTCCTTGGCATACGGAACAGAGGCAGTGATTCCCCTAGAGGTTGGTTTGCCAACCATCCGCACTACTCTTGTGGAGTCAGGGGGCAACGATAAAGCCCTGGCCGAGCAACTAGATCTCGCTGAGGAAAAACGAGAACGTGCACTCATCACCTTAGCAGCATACCAAGAACAGCTATGAAGGAGCTACAACAAGAAGGTGCAGCCAAGAGAATTCAAGGTCGGTGATCTAGTCCTGAGGAAAGTGTTGGCCAACACCAAAATATCCACTGATGGAAAACTTGGACCGAACTGGGAGGGCCCATACAAAATCTTGGGGATCGCTGGTATTGGGGCCTACCGTTTGGCCGACCTGGATGGAGACCCAGTTCCACGACCATGGAATGTCCAGAACCTTAGGAAGTTTTTTCAGTAATTTGCTTATGTGGTTACGAATACGATCACATTTTTGTTAGAAAATATGATTAAATTGGCATTTGTTTTTTATTTGGGATTACGAGTAAAATCGCCAACGTTAGTCAATCAGATTTTTCTTGACATTTTTATCTTGATTTTGACTAATATGAACCGAAATTTCAAAATTTGGATTCCTATTGGGGAGCAGAGAGAGAATGTGTACATCTATAGAAATGTGTGTGTGTTTGCAGCAAACATTGCAGCAATTAATTCTAAGTATGAAGAAACTTAGTCTGCTAAGTATGAAGAAACTTAGCCCTGCAACGAATATCGCAGAAATTAATTGCAGCAAACATTGCAGCAATTAATTCTAAGTATGAAGAAACTTAGTTTGCTAAGTATGAAGAAACTTAGCCCTGCAACGAATATCGCAGAAATAAATTCTAAGTATGAAGAAACTTAGTCTGCTAAGTATGAAGAGACTTAGCCCTGCAACGAATATTGCAGCAATAAATTCTAAGTATGAAGAAACTTAGATTTGCAACGAATATTGCACAGAAAACTCTAAAGTATGAAGAAACTTAGATCGGCAACAAATATTGCAAAGGAAAAGCAGTGAGCCAACAATTGAAGGATAAATGTCACCAGCCACATGCGGCCAAAACCAAAGTATCAAAGAAACAAAAGGCCACAGATTGCCGAACAGACCACGCAGGGTCAAAAGTAAAGATTCAAAATAAAACAGAAGTAAGTCTAAAAACAGGCATCAAGCCTCTTCACTAAGCCTTGGGGCATCAGTGGCAGGAGGGGGATCAGAATTGTTACCAGCATCCTCGGGGACAGGAGGGTCGGCACGAGTATCTTCAGTCTGGGTTTGCTCAGAGGCACGCTCGGTCTGGTTCTCAAGATCATTTTGGGCCTGGGCATCTGCTTCAGCATGCGCGGCGGCTATCTCGCTCGGCAGCTCCATGTTGGTCCAATGAGGGGAAGACTCCTCGACGCCGAGCTTCTCGAGGCAGCGCCGCCAAGCCGCCCCCCATATGGCATCCTGCACGGCCGGCATTTGTGCCTTGTAGTTCTCTGTAACCTCCAGCACGGCTCGCTCGTACTCAGCCTCTGCCTTAGCCTCTGCTGCAGTCAGTTGATCTCTCAGTCCATGCTCGACCTCCTCCGATCTCTTCCTCAGATCAGCAAGCTCCCCCTTCACGACCTCCACCTCAGCTCGGGCTTCCTTTAAAGACTGAGAGGACTGAGCATTTTCCTTCTCGGCTTTATCCGCCCTTTTCTGCTCCTTCCTCAGTTCTTTTTCAGCCTCTTTTGCTCGGTCGAAACCAGCAGAGGCCTTCTGCATAATCTGCAATTGAAGAAGAACACGACTAAAGACAGGAGTAAAGAAACAAACTCAATACAAGGACAAAACGACAATCAAACTTTTTGTACCTTGACGCTTGACTGGAAGATGGATTTCATTAGGGTGTCATATGAGCTCCCCTTTTCCCTCTCCATGTCGAGGGGGAGGAGTGCAGCCCTGGACACGCCAAAGGCCACGTCGGTGGAAGAGATCTTATCCACTGAAGTAACAAGGGTGCCATCAGGGCGAGCAAGTGGAGGGGCCCAGGGCTGCACCAACGGCGGAGAGTCCGTCACTGGTAGACCGGTGTCCCCAGTCCTTCTCCTCTGGGGAGGGGGTTGGACTTGCTGAGGACTCCCCGCTGGTCTTTTCTCTCTCTGGCGGTCGGTGAGTAGAGGGGACGACGGTTGAGCAGGTTGGGTGGATCGAGTGACCGGAGGGGCACGGGAGGCCCCGCCGAGGTTCAGCACGTCCAAAAGATTGATCGGCTGGATAGGCATTTCTTCTCGAGTTGGAGAGGGGGAGTAGCCTGGCGAGTCGTCTGAATCTGCAAGAAGAGTGGATTGCTCGGCCAAGGACTGAACCAGTTCGCGGTGATCAAACCCAGCAACTTCCTCTTCTTCTTCCTCTTCCTCTTCAACCACTCTCCCAGATGTACTTGGCCCTTGGTCAGTCCGAACGAGAATCGGAATGGCAGTGGGGATCTCTTGAATATGAGCAAAAGTGATCTGCTGCTGAAGATCAGATGGGGCTCGGGAGCGCGCGGATCCCCTTCTGGCTCGGCCTCTGCGAGCGCGAGTCCTCTCTCGGTCAGAAGGTCGGCCTGTGATGGTCAGTGGGACAGTTGGCGGCCAGGGATGCCTTGAACGTGGCTCGCCATTTCTTCGAATCCCTCCCCAGTAGGAGGGAGTATAACCTAATAGCAGGTGGGCAGCTCGGCCAAGACCGACTGGGGTTGGAGCGAAGCCGTCAAAGTAAAGAGCCCTGGCAATCTCCTCACAGTGGAGTTTGCCGTGTATCAAACGTCCACCGTGATTGAGATTATCCGCTGCAAAACAAACATGAAAGGATGATCAGCTGCAAGTTTTAGAAAAATACAAAGTAACACAGCTAGGGAGAAAAAACACTAACATAATCTGCCTGTTGCAGTAGGACAGCCGAAGCCAATGGGCCTCCCCTTGGCATCCCTGGGCTCCCAGTTGCCGGTGACTATGAGATAATCATCTGCCTCTCCTTTTGAGGAATTTGGCAGGTCGGTGATGAGCTTCTGATTAGGGTCCCTGGCCTTGAAGTAGTAATTGTTGTCATTTGTGGGAACTACGCTATAGAGATAATGTAGATCCCACCAGTCGAGGTGGAAGCCGAGCAGCCTATTTAGGGCGATGGTGCCCATAACTACCCTAACAAAATTGGGGCAAAGCTGCATAGGGTTCAATTGGCACCTAGAGCAGACTTCTCTAAAAAATGGGTGCAGAGGGAGTCTCAAGCCACCCTCCACTATGAAGATCAGGGGGATATGGATCTTAAACTCGTCCTGGCCTTCCTCTTCTAAATCCTCGGACCCATTTAGCCGGAATCGAACGTCGGCGGGGATTTCATACGTCCTACGGAAATCCGCGATTTTCTCAGGGGTACTTAATAAAGCTCTATGCTTACCCATTACTACTGAAAACTAGGGTTTCGATGTTGAAACCCAGTTGAGGGAAGAAGAAGATGAACAGTAAAAGGGGAAAAACAGGAGAGGTCAAAAAAGGAAAACGAAGAGGGTCACTTACGTGAAGAGGTGAACCTAAAAAGATACTTTCCGGCGAGAAAGAAGGTGTTTTCCGACGAAAATCGGAGACAGGTCTGTTGCAGAGAACGTAAGCGTCGAACAATGGCAAAACAGGTTCTCTTCTCTCTCTTCTTTTCTTCTGACGAATATGAAGTAAAGGGGAAGGGGAGGGGTTTTTGGGTTTAGGGGGTTTTTGGGAGAGAGAAGTAAATCATTATCCCGCCCGAAAACCCATGAAGTGGAACGTGACGTACGTGAAACGTCAGCGGAATCGTCCTTTCGACTTATCCGAGCCACCAAAGGGTCATTCACATTTAAAATGAAAATGACGTTGCCACCCACGTGGAGGGAAGGCGTGCAAAGGGTACATCGAGAACCGTTGAAGCTCTGCACGCTACTGATACGTAACAGTAGCGGCAGAGCTGGGGAGCAATTGGAGTGGGTAAAATCTAGTTACCCTACTAACTAGGCATAGCGCGTGCCTAATGACTTCACCACGAGAGGGTGAATAGTTCGGCATCATATAGGGTACACGTGAGCCCTGTGCCGAGCTGGTTTGGCCATGAATAAGGCTACAAAGATTGAATATACCAGGATGTGTTAGCTCGATGTAGGTCACAAGGCAATGCCCCTGATATGGCCGAGCTAGCAGAGCTATGAGCAAAGCTTAAAATAGCATTATGGGATACATAGGTTCAGCTCGGCGTGAGTAGCTGGGTTATGTACGAGTCATACCGAGCTACGTGGAAGCTCGGCACCGCCTCAGATAAGGCGGTGGGACATCCCAGAATATTCTACAGCGGTTCCTTATGAGATAAGGAGTAATCCCGTAAAGCAAGGGATCGATATGGGAAATCCTAATGTGATTAGGAGTATACCCCACATAGGGAGGAATCCTATATGGAAAGAAAGACCTCAGCCAGACGAGATCTGGTAGGGTATGGGAACTCGTCTCTAAATAGGAAAGTCCTATTAGGAAAAGGATTCCTAAAGAGAATAGGAAACAGGGATACGAGATGCCTAATATGAAGAACATCTACACCTATAAATACAAGGCAATAACCATGGCAAAAGGTACGCTGTGAAACCTATTTTCATACGCATTGTGAATTGAGCTTTCAAGTACGTGATACTAACTTAGGCATCGGAGGGCCTTTGCCAATGAGAGGCAAAGGTGCTCTAACCCTTTTTCTGTCTTGCAGATCTAGGGTTGATTCAAGGAAGCACGTGATCCAGGGTTACGTGGTTTTTACCCCGTACAAAGATTACAGATACCCATTGATTAAATGTCGATTACTAACAGGGTATACTCCTAATCACATTAGGACTTCCCATATCAGTACCTTATTCCGCGGGATTGCTCCTTATCACATAAGGAACAGTCATAGAACATTCTGGAATGTCTCACCGCCTTATTCGTAGCGGTGTCGTGCTTCCTCGTAGCTCGGCTTAACCCGTACATAGCTCAACCTGTATTACCGAGCTAAACTATGTATTCTAGAATGCTGTTAAGCTATACTCGTGGCCTATATAGCTCGGCCATGTCAGGGGCATCCCCTTATGTCTTAAGCCGATCTAGTGCATCCTGAGTATTAGTTTATTCTTATTATCTTGACCTTATTCATGGTTAGCACAGCTCGACACAGGGTTAAGGATCCCTTATGTGGTGCCAAGCTTATCACCCGCCCGTGGTGTCTGATAAGGGCACATGCTTTGCCCTTGCTATGGGTAATTGGATTTTACCCACTCCGTGTGCTCCCACTTCGTGCAACTAAGAGCCATATCAACATGTATTTTCATAGATCCAGTAATTCGTGGCCAAAAAAAAAAAAATGTGATCTATGAACCAATAAAGAGTGATAGGCAACTGACCTTGACAATTGGGTTCAAGCCAACTTGTGCATCCCATAATATTAGGCAGGAATCATCACCCACGCTGTAGAACTCCTGTGCACTTCATAAAATTTAGAAAAGCGTCAGAACAAAAGGGCATATGATAAATCTAAGCAAGCTAAAAAGCTAAAATGATTGCAAACAGGAATCGAAGTGGATCCACATTAACTTCTCTTCAACTTTTTTTGTCAAGTGATACTATAGTGGGCCTAAATCTAGCAATCCAAAAGGGGCTCGGAAGAAGGGCCTAGAAGTCCCAAGGCCCGGGCGCAATACGTGAGCCCAGCGGCAGAGGCATACATGGAGTGGGTAAAACCTAACAGCCTTTGGAAAGGGCAAGGCACGTGCCCTAATCTATCTCCATGGGAGGGTGAATAGCTCGACACCACATAGGGAGTCCATAAATCTTGTGCTGAGCAGGTTTGACCATGAATAGGGTCAAGATAATAGAATAGATTAATAAAATCAGGATGTACTAGCTCAGCGGGAGTCACGAAGGGATGTCCCTGACATGGCCAAGCTAGGTAGGCTACAAATATAGCTTAACAAGCATTCTGGAATACATAATTCCGCCCAGCACCAGCTCGGCACGGATGGGCTGAGTTATGTACGTGTTATGCCGAGCTACGTGGAAGCACGACATTGCCATGAATAGGGTGGTGACACATTCCAGAATACTCTATGGTGGTTTCTTATGAGATAAGGAGCAATCCTGTGAAATAAGGGATTACTATGGGAAGTCCTAGCACAACTAGGAGTGTACCCCGTATAGGAAAGAATCCTATATGGAAGGAAGTACTACTGCAAGTTGAGATCTTGCAGCATTTGGAAGCATGTGCCTAATAGGAAAGTCCTATTGGGAAAAGGATTCCTAAACCTAGTAGGGAACTAAGGCACGAGATGCCTAAATAAGCAAACTATCCACACAAATAAATACAAGACCTTACCCATAAAGAAAGGTACACTGTGAATTACTTTCATATGCATTGTGATTTGAGAGTTTCCAAGTACGAGATACTAACTTAGGCATCGGAGGGCCTTTGCCAACAAGAGGCAAAAGCACTCTAACCTTCTCTCTGTCTTGTAGATTTAGGGTTGAATCAAGGAAGCACGTGATCCAGAGCTACGTGAATTTTATCCCTGTACATACGTGATGGGCCATCCGAGACGGGCCCATCCGAGACAACATGGTGTCTCGGCCGGAATGAACCATGAACCGGACGGGTCATCCGAGACGGGTGATATCCGAGATGGCTCGGAAGGACGATCCGAGATATCGGTGACGTTCCCTGCGACGTCACTAAAGATAGTTAATGCTCGTAACAAATTTGGGAAGGCACATGTGCATGCTACAACTGTCCTTACGTCAACAAGACGTTACCCGAAGCGGTTACACTACGTGCCTAAGTCTCATTGGAGGACGCATGCATGCGATGATTACAGATCTGGCTCATGATGCTCGGTGACGTCATCCGAGCCAGAATGACTGATTTGCCTTGTACTTAGGGAGCCTATATAAACAAAGCGAAGAAGCCCTACGGAGGGACATAACACTTTCTCTCTCTACTTACACATTTCCTCTGGTAATTCCTTCTTCGATCACTTACTAGACTGTCAGAGTGCCTTCCCTGGCCACACTATGGCCAGGTTGGGTGCTAACGGCGTGTGCTACGTGTGCAGGTGTACCTAGAGGCTCGCTCGTTTCTCACTCGTTGCTCACCTGGGTCAAGAGACATTCAAGAGGTTCATCTGGAAATTCAGGACACCACAATTGGCGACTTTGCTGGGGACCCAACCCAGAATCTCCAGTGTTCCTCCCTAGATCCACCTCGTTTCTCTTTTTTTTTTTCTTGATTTTCTTGACTCACAATGGGTGGTGAGCCAACCCATCCAACTCATCCACCAAATCCCACTAATCCACTCCACCCATCCTCCTCTAGAGACCCCAAATTAACCCCTCACATCTCCATCTCCATCCCTCCGGGCCACATTGGACTCACGCCGGGTCCGGATTCACAACAACTCACCATCCAGTAACTCACTCACTATCTCGAGGAGTGAGATGCCGAGATGGCTGTGATGAGGGCTCAGATTGCTAGGTTGTCAGAGACGATGAAAAAGAAAGTTGCGGCAGAGGCTACTGTAACATCTCAAGGAGGTGTATCTGGACAGAGACGCTCGGCTAAGGATCGCATCAGTGATCCTAACAATGAGAGGGCTCATAGCAAGGCTCTCGTGCTTCGGCACGGGAACCCGTCGACCGAGCACCTCTCAAGGGGTCACCGAGGCGGTTCATCACACCACCATTCCTCGTAAATCTCAGAATCGAGTGCTCACTCGCTGTAATCCTAGTTGTCCGCTACTCATGAGATAGTTTACTACTACAAGGATGATCAATACCAACCAATCTACCTCCGGAAAGATCCTAAGGAGGCAGCTCGGATTGAGCGTCACAAAACCCCACCTCTGCAAACGAAGTTTGGTGATCTCCGAGAAAGGGTGGAGATCCTGAAAAAAAACTCCTCCTCAGGTTGCAAATCTCACCATTGTTCAAGACGGTGGTACGGGAAAGTGTCATGCCTACCGTACCGAGGATCGAGCTCACCATGACGACACTGGGGGGAAGAGGAAGGACAAAGAGCACCGAGAATGGTCTCAACAACAAGACGACAAAACAACACAACATCACGAGCGTCGTCATGACGAGCTCCATACTTACACCGAGAAGCGTTCCCGCACCAGTGACAGATTCCCTGTACCGTCCCTTCCTCATCTCCCTCCCCTGCTGAGCGTGGACGAGCGCCTGAAACAGCTAGCCAAATCTCCCTTCATAAAGGAGATCTCCTCGGCAAAGCTATCGGCTGGGTTCACGCTTCCAAAGTTCAACAATTGCGACGCCCTTATTGACGCGTACAACCACCTCATCTACTTCAGACAGAATATCAACCTCTACACCTCGGATCAAGCCATTATGTGCAAGGTGTTTCCAATGAGCTTGGGGACTCTCGGGTCCCTCTGGTTCAACAAGTTTGAGGAAGGGTCCATTGCTAGTTACGAGGCCCTGGAGTGAGCTTTCTTGTCTCGGTTCGTGACGAGCAACATACAGAAGAAGGAGGTAGACTCCCTTCTCGAATTGAGGAAGCACCCAGATGAGACTCTGCGCCTGTATGCTGCTAGGTACTGGGAGATGTTTCACCAGGTCCAAGTGTGTGACCAGACTCTTGCTGCAACCCATTTCAAGCACAGTTTGGAGTGCAAGAGCCTTGTCTTTACAGATTTGATGTTACACCCACTGAAGAACATGGATGACTAGATGGAACGGATCAACAAGTACATCGAGTTGGAAGAGCTCTTAACCGAACAAGATGCACCGACTTTCACCTTCTCTGTCCCAATGGTTATCCATGTCTCGGGAAATCAGAAGAAGGCAGTGAACACTATTAAAATAGTGACAAAGAAACCCCCGAAGGCGAGCGACTTCATAGCAGAGTGCACGATATTCACCTAGCCAATTTATATGCTCCTCCAGAAGATTGAGAACGAAGGGTTCTTTCGGAGGCCGGATCACAAGATGGGAACGCATGATAAGACCAAGGACAAAAAAGTGTATTACACGTATCACCAAGAGCAAGGCCACTACACCACTGCCTGCAAGCCGTTCAAGGCGTACTTGGAGACCCTTGTCTCGGTAGGAAACCTAGATACTTACCATTGACCAGGACATGACCTTGGCTCGGGCTCACAGCTAGGGAACAGCTGCAGCAGGAGGCACACAAGAGGACGTGCTTATAATGCACGTGATTCATGGCTCGATGACAAGAATGCTGGAGGCTCGAATTTACAAGGAGATCGATCATGCTACCGCAGCAATGGGGATTCTTTCGGTGAAGCAGCAACCGAAATGAAAGTTTCTAGCCAAGGGCTCTCAGTAGACAATCATGTTCACCGAGAAGGATCTAGAATGGGTTCAGTTCCCTCATAATGACACTCTCGTCATCACGCTCAAGGTTGGGAAGGCCAAGGTGGAACGGATTTTGGTGGATCAAGGAAGTACTGCCGAGGTAATGTACTATTCATTTTTTAAACTATTCAGATTCACATTGAAGGACCTTAAGCCTGTCGAGATCCTTCTCGTCAGCTTCAGTAGTACTCCAGTGTATCCGCTTGGTACAATCACTCTTCCCGTCATCGCTAGTTCCGTAACACAGCAAGTTGAATTCATAGTCGTGAACTCCCCGAGCCCTTACAACGTTATTCTTGGAAGAAATTGGCTCCATGTCATGAAAGCTGTGGCATCTACGTACCACCAAATGCTACTATTTATTAGGGCAGAAAGAAAGCAGGAAGACATCCGAGGCGATCAAATTGCCTCGAAGAAGTGCTACATTTCCACTGTGGGGAAGAAAGAGAAGACGAAACCGAAGTAGGTGCAGTGGGTGGAGATACCTAATGCACCAGTTTTGGAAGATGTCGGTAGACCCGCTGAGGCAAAATTCATAGAAGTCCTCGTTATGGTGCCAATCAATGAGGACATAAGCTGTTTCTTCCTAATCGGACCTTACTAACCGAGACCGAAAGGGATGAGATGGTGACTTTTCTCAAGGCAAACATTGAAGTGTTTGCCTGGACGCCGTACGACATGCCTGGGGTCAATCCAAGCTTCATCAAGCACCAGCTCAACATAGATCCGTTAAAATGCCCGGCGATCCAAAAACAGAGAAGGTCATCTGCAGTCCATGCCGAGGCAGTTGAATCCGAGGTCAATAAGCTCTTGGAGGCTTAGGCAATTCAAGAGGTGCAGTACCCTACTCAGTTGGCGAATACGGTGGTAGTACCGAAGAAGAATGGAAAGCTAAGAGTCTGCATGGACTACACGAACCTCAACAATGCCTGTCCGAAGGACTATTTCCTAGTCCCTCGGATAGACCAACTCGTGGATGCCACGGCAGGCCATGCTCGACTGAGCTTTATGGATGCATACTGGGGTACCACCAAATTTTCATGGACAAGGAAGATATGGAAAAGATAGCTTTTATCACACCTCGAGGCCTCTATTGCTACTGCATCATGCCCTTTGGGCTAAAGAACGTCGGGGCCACCTTCCAACGGATGGTGTCCTGGATGTTCAAAGATCAACTCAGAGACACGATGGAGGCCTACATCGATGACATGGTGGTTAAAAGCATTCAAGCAAAAGACCATATTGCAGACCTCACCAAGATGTTCACGGTATTAAAGAAACATGGCCAAAAGCTCAACGCCGAGAAGTGCTCTTTCGGCGTTGGGTCAGGGAAATTCCTCGAACACCTGGCCACAGGAAGGGGCATTAAAGCCGATTCGAGTCAAGTTACCGCAATACAACAACTTGTTTCGCCGAGCACTATTAAGGAAGTTCAAAGGCTTACGGGGATGGCAGCGGTTCTCAATCGCTTCATCAGCCATTCGGCAGACGTATGTCGACCACTTTTCCAGTAGATCAAGACGAGCAAGAGGAAATTCCAATGGACTGAGGAATGTGAGAAGGCCTTATAGCACTTGAAGACCTATCTATCCAAGCCTCCATTGTTGGAGACGCCTCAGGAAAACGAAGATTTGTTCATCTACCTTTTTGTCTCTCCACACGCGGTCAGCTCAGTGCCCGTCCGAGCAGAGGGCACCGAGCATCGACCAGTTTATTACACAAGCAAGACTCTGTCCGGTGCCAAGACAAGGTACCTGCCTCTTCAAAAAAGGTTGTCTTTGCTCTCTTCACTGCATCTCGGAAGCTACTCCCATATTTCCAGGCTCATACTATCATTGTCCTCACCGAAAATCCTCTAAAGGCTCTATTCCAAAGGGCTAATCTCTCCACCCAAGTCTTGAAGTGGGCTTGTGAGATAGCCAACTTTGACATTCAGTATCGATCGAGAACAGCTACCAAGGCGCATGTGTTGGCTGACTTCATTGTAGAGCTAACACCAGGAGCAGAAAAGCCAAAGGAAGATAAACCCAGCCCAACCCCACGCGAGCAACATATTGAAGAACCCTGATGCCCCCGTGGTAATTGAAGATGTGACCAATCAGGTCTCGGATGAAGAACCAACTCCCCTACCTACAGTTGAAGAACCAGTTGAAATTGAACAACCCCCGCCTGGCTGGGAAGGCGAACTGAGCCAGCCAATAAATGAAGACCAAGCAACCATGCCGTTCTCTACTTGGTACATGCTCCACAGCAATGCTTGAAAATTGCATGTAGATGGAGCTTCAAACCAGCGAGGAGCTAGAGCAGGCATTGTACTAGTTTCTCCTGAGGGGGTTATTCATGAGAATGCAATCACAATCGAGTTACCAGCCTCAAACAATGAGGCCGAGTACGAAGCCCTTATTGTTGGCCTTCGGCTAGCCGAGACGATGGATGTGAAGACTCTAATGGTTTACAGCGACTCTCAACTCGTTGTGAACCAGTTCAACGACAAATATGATGCTAAGGATGAAAGAATGGCCAAGAGTACCTAGACTTGGCACGGAGCTTAACCGAGAAGTTTGACGAAATTGAAGTTCATCAGGTGGGCCGAGAACACAACGCCCACCCTGACACACTTGCAGGATTGGCTTCAACATGTAAAACTTTCGAGCTACGTACCATCTCCTTCGAAACCATTGCAGCACCAAGCTTCGATCCATCTCGGATGCAAATGTTGAACATCGAGCTCGGACCAAGATGGATGGATGAACTAGTATTTTACCTTCGAGACGACAAGTTAACCGAAGACCGAAGAGAAGCTCACAGTAACAGATGCAAGGCTGCAAATAATTGGCTCTCCCTAACTAGTTCACTATACCGTCGCTCTCGGACAGGTCCATACCTTATGGTGGTCCATCAAAACCAAGTCCACTCAATACTCCACGAGCTCCATGTCGGTAGCGGAGACTGCCACTTAGGGGGACGATCTATTGCCCACCGAGCAATCACTCAGGGTATTGGTGGCCGAAGATGAAAGAGGACGTTGAAGAATTTGTTCGGAGGTGCCACAAGTGCCAATTGTTCAAGTCAATGATTTACCAGCCAGCCGAAGACCTTCAACCGATCACCAGTCCGTGGCCTTTTGCTTAGTGGGGCTTGGACATCATAGGAGAGCTCCCACTTGCTCCAGGAGGATTTTGCTACTTGATCACTGCCACAGATCGTAGGAGCCTCTGGTCTTCATCACCGAGGCAAATGTGAAGAGTTTTCTTTGGCAGAATATCATCTCTCGGTACGGTGTTCCGTACGCTATTGTCTCGGACAACGGGAAGCAGGTCATGGGGAAACAAATGAAGGAGGTGTGCGACAAGCTCGGAGTTCGTTTCTTCAACTCCACCCTTGTTTATCCTCAAGGTAACCACTAGGCCGAGGAGTCTAACAAGACGGTAGCGGTTAGACTCAAACGAAGGCTAACTGCAAAGCAAGAAAATGGGTCGAAGAGCTCCCACACGTCCTTTGGGCTTTCAGAACCACTCCGAGACGCTCAACTGGTTAGATCCCCTACTCTCTCGCCTATGGAGTTGAGGCTGTAATCCCAATCCAGAAGGGGTTGCCCACCACCCAAACCGAATACTTTGATGAAGCTACAAATGACATTGCCTTAAGTAATGACCTGGATTTGGACAAGGAAAAAAGAGATGTTGCTCGGATGAAGCTAACGGCTTATCAACAGGAGGTTGCAAAGGGCTACAACAAAACGGTTCGACTGAGGACCTTTTGCCCTCATGTTTTGGTGTTAACGAAGGTCACTGATAAGAACAAAAAGAAGAAACTTATGCCAAACTAGGTCGGACCATACCGAGTTGTGAAGAAGGTCGGGAAAGGAGCCTACCAGATTGAAGACATGGATGGGAAGCTTGTGGACAAGCCCTGACATGCTTACAATTTGAGAAAGTATTATGCTTAAGGATGTTGTTCTCGGATGTTCCTTTTCACACTTAGAAATTTTTTGAAGGAATTTGTTGTGCCACACTCTCGGAGTTTATGAATGAAAAACCCTTTTGATCTTGAATGCTATCTCTTATATTTTAAACGTGTCTCGGTATTCATACCAAACGGCTTCGGCCAAGGCACATTTAACACATGGGCTTCGTCCCATAAGATCTCTCGATTTCTACCGAGCCAATCTAATGATCACTCTATCGTTTTAACCATTCAAACGCCTATATGGTGGTACAAATGATAACTACTCGGTTACACCACCGTGCTGGTTAAATCAATCAAACAAGAGACTCGATTTCATAAATCGAGCCAAAAGCAAACACCCTTTAATGGGGTATCGACCTAATGATAACTTACGAAATAATCTCGGTATACCCATCTGAGAAGATTAACGCCTCTAGGGGTATTGATCAAATGCACAACTTATTTTTTGTAAGTTTTTCAAATTGACTCGGTCTCGAACGCCGAGCAAAACTAAGAGCACCTCTATTAGGGGTATTGTTTCAATATTAACTTATGATTGACTTGGTTTACCGGGCTTTGAACCTCTCTCAAGGGGTATTGAAGCTATTTTAACATCTCTCCGAGACGTGTTTTACATTTAACCCGAACCACTGATATCACTCTCGGATTCCAACACTTGTGAAAAATTTCCTAATTATTACAAGTCTTTTATTATGTTAATATTCAAAATTGACTCGGCAATATATCCGAGAAGACCCATCATTGATAACCAAGCACAGAAATCGCTTCGGATTGATTCTCACGCCTTAGAAAAATTTTAGACATTTGTCTCAACTTAGGCCAGGGGTATTTTATTGCCCTACGCCGAGACGAATGGGGGTATTCCTATATAAACATCTCGGATTAACCATTCAAGCATGATAAGATAGATGCAGAAAAGACACCAACCATTCATTTTCCACCGAGCCATATCCAAGATTGTTAAAAGAGATATTGTTTCAACTACCACAAATGGTCTGGCATAAAATTTCACCAGCTGTACCCAAAAAGCAAACCACAGAAATTGTTCGAGGGAGAGAGAGAAATTGTTTAGAAAAATTAAAACTTACGAGCTGCTCTATGCATCCTTCACAACCTCCTGGTCACCAGCTTTATCTCCGACCTCAGCGTTCCCCTCAGTATTCTCCTCAATGGCTCCATCCTCTTCCTCTCCTTCATTCTTTTCCTCCGAGGGAATCTCGATTTCAGGGGTTTTGACCTCAGGGATGGATCGGAGAGCAGATTCAGCAGGAACGCTGCCAGCTTCCAATCCAAGCCCATACCCCTTAGCCACCCCTTTAAAATAATAAATCCTGGCCCCCCTTCAGAATCCATTGCTTTGGATCTTGGATACTTAACCTTTGTAATGCTCAACAATCTGCACTTTAGCGTCTTCAAAACCTTTACTATGGGCCTCGGATAGCTCTTTCTTGTGTTGTTCCTTCTGCTCTTCCATCTTCAATTGTAGCTCCTTCATCTCACTCCTTAGCTCGTCTAGCTCTGACAGTTGTGACTTAACCGCAGTCAGGTCCTTCTCGGCAGTCTTCCTCTTTCGAACCTCTAGTTGGTGTTTCTGCTTTAATGCCGAATATGAATTCGACATGTTAACAACCTTTTGGTGATAACCAAAGGCGGATTGACTGGCCTGAAAAAGGAACCAGAATTAATGAATACAAAGTCAGTGAGAAGGGAGAATGGAGAACTATACATTACTCTCGGAATCTGAACTTACCAGAGCAAGATGGGAAAACATTTCGACAATGTTTCCCTCGAGATCGAAAGGCACCTGTTTCACCTGTTTCATGTCTTCAGGTAAATAGACCCCTTGTAGCACCGAGAAGCCCAACCTTGGATTGGCTCTTACATTATCAGATTGTAGCATAGGCTTCCCAGGCCGAATCACTGGGGAAAAGACATATGGAGCAAAAGAGGAGGCCTAAAGATTGGAGTCCTTAACTTGCAGCTGGTTTTCGACTACATTCTTCTCGGGTAGATCCTTCTCGACGTTCGTCTTCTCTTTTAAAGTGTCCCCAGCATCCGAGGCAAGTTGAAGTTTCTGTTTCTTCTACTCGGAAGTGGTAATCTCAGCAGTGGTCCTTTTTATTCGGTGGGGATCTTTGCTAGTAGCGGCAACGGTGGGTGTGACGGAAGTAGTGGTTTTCTTAATTCTCGGCTTCTTCTTATCAGGCAGCAGTTTCGAAAGATCACCCAAATTTCCCCCCATTCCTTCTTCCTCTTCTTCTTCGAATTCCTCTTCCAAAGGTTCACGGATCTTACCCACTAGTTCCTGAAGCCTGGTCCGGTGGAGGTCTACTTCAGATTCCGCAGCTCACGTCAACAACTGCAGTAGCCTTCCCTTTGCTACTCGATCTCTCTTCCTCTTACGACTCGGAGTGGCCTCCTTCTTGGTCATTTTTTATTTTGGCTTTTTCCTCCTCTTCTAAAGATAAGAGGTATACGTGGGCTCGTAACGTAATAAAACGTGAGCAAACCGTTCCTCTAGGGGAGCTGCATAAGCGGCACGGATGTGGCCATCGTTCTTAGCTTTTATGAACCAAGCAGAGATTGGAGACAATTTTGCAAAACAAACAAGAGCTCGGTGAATACATTTCCACATGGGATATGCAAATAAGAGGAAAATGACTTAATGAAAGCAAAATAAATCAAACCTATCAGTGTATCATGCCTAGGGACAGGGTAGAGACCGTCGTCCTCGGGTCCGAATTCAAAATTTCCACGAATCTCGATGAGATCATTGGTTTCACGGTCAGAGTCAGGAAGATGGTCAATCAAGTAATCTCGGGGCTCCTTCGTAGTGCTCCGGATGGACAAAAATCTACGTCTCGTAGTGTTGGTCTGAGATATGTTGTAAACACTGATGAGGTCAAAAAGGTTGAAGATGAGTTTAAACGTCTCTCGGAGCACATGAACGCCGTTGATGATACGGAAGGCATTTACTACAAGAAACTTAGGGGATAGCTTGTATTCGTGAAGGAATTGGCGGAGTACGAGGTTCATAGGGAACCGAACTCCCCCTCAGTGATTGCTTTAAGGGGAAGAGTAATGTGGTCTCCGGAATATGTGATGCGGTCTTGGGAGACTAAGCGGACCTCGACGTCGCTCGAGATACTGTATTCCTCGCAGAACTCTTTGTATTCGCTCGGCTCCCCGCTAAAAAAAATGTAAGTGTGGATTGGGTTCTTTCTCGGAGGCTTTTGCCTTGGGGCGCCGAACTTCTTGGGATTGAATCTCGATAGTTTGGTTCTCAACGGATGGGTTCTCGATGGCTTGGGCCCCAGTGTCGGGCTCGGTTGTAGGATTCTCAGTTGTGGGCTCATAAATGGACCCGGAGTTGTCTGCTCCGGGCTGACAGACCTCTATGATCTGGACATCCGTGAGTTGGATAGAAGCACCGATCCCGTTTCATCTCTCTTCTGGGTTAATAGACACGGTCCGGTCACTACTAATCTCACCTTGATTTACCGAGGCCTCACTTCCCGAACGTGCATTTGGGTGAACATCAATGGGGTTGATTGGACCGATGTCCGCCGACGCCATCCCAGCGTCAGGACCAAAAATCGCCTGCCAAAGTTGGTAGCTTTAGGACCGAACTATTGGCTCCAGGGTTTCCGAAACCTGACAAAAGTGCATGGGTGAAGAAACAATTAGCCACATAATTGATAGTGACCTAAAGCTTCGGTTTGGGTTACTAAGTGGCAAGTTTGGCTCGGATGAACTCCGAGCCAAGATCCTATTTGACCTAGGCACAATCTATGTGTCTCGGTATCTCGGAGACCCTAGGCAGGGGAAGGGCTACTGATGGCTCGAGTTTCATCGAGGCCAAGGTTTGGATCCCTTGTCTCGGATGACAAACAGGATTTCGTGTAAATCCTAAGATTTCGTGTAAATCCTAAGGTACAAAAGATCTAAAAGCCTTGTGAAAAATTCCAAAGATGAACTCACTCAAGAACAGGATGAACAGTGAATATAAGTCTTTCATTGTTCATCAACGATTTGCAGATCTCAACAAAGTAGAGGCCCGCTTAAACATAATGAAAAATCCAAAAGAGGGTTTAAAAAACCCCAAAAGAACAGCAAAATTGAAGATAAAAAATAGGAAGATTCTACAACTAAAGAAAAAAAATTGTTACTTGCGTTACACTGGACAAAAGCAACGATGGTGGTGGAGATGAACAGTCACAGCGGTCTCCGATCAAGCATAGTGGAAACAGTGAACAAAGGCGGCGGTGTAGGGACGTCACACGGTTGTTGAACTCGTCGAAGACGAGAGGAGGATGAGCCGGAAAATCTGGCGTGAATAAGAGTGAGGAAACGAAAGTGTTTCTCTCACTACAACTTCCCTATTTATAGAGGGCAAAGCATTTAAACCATTGTGCGGTAAACGAGGCATCCCAAAGCAACGCGTTTAATTATTTGCTCCTTTCTCATCCAACTGGCAAGTACCACGTGGTGCAATCTGAGGACATCTACGAAGTAATCAAGGATGGGGGCATGGATACGAGAAACACTCTGGAAAGAACTTTACCTTCTCGGCAATTTCTTTCATGAGACTCGGATTGGTGAAGCGGCCCATTATAGAACGGTCAACTCCTTTCTCGAAACCAAACGTCTCGGAAGGAGTTGGGGGGCTATTGTAGTGGGCCTAAATCTAGCAATCCAAAAGGGGCTCGGAAGAAGAGCCCAGAAGGTCCAAGGCCGAAATGGGCCATCCGAGACGGGCCCATTCGAGACAACTTGGTGTCTCGGCTGGAATGAACCATGAACTGGACAGGTCATCCGAGACAGGTGATATCCGAGATGGCTCGGAAGGAAGATCCGAGATATTGGTGACGTTCTCTGCGATGTCACTCGAGGCGGTTAACACTCGTAACAAATTTGGGAAGGCACATGTGCATGCTACAGCTGTCCCTAGGTCAGCAAGACGTTACCCGAAGCGGTTACACTACGTGCCCAAGTCTCATTGGAGGACGCGTGCACGCGATGATTGCAGATCTGGCTCATGATGCTCGGTGACGTTATCCGAGCCAGAATGATTGATTTACCCTTGAACTTGGGGAGCCTATATAAATGAAGCAAAGAAACCCTATGGAGGGACACAACACTTTCTCCACACTCCGGCCAGGTTGGGTGCTAACGGCGCGTGCTACGTGTGCAGGTGTACCTAGAGGCTTGCTCGTTTCTCACTCGTTGCTCACCTGGGTCAAGAGACATTCAAGAAGTTCATCTGGAAATTCAGGACACCACAAATACTTCACAATAGTTGCAGACGTGAATTAGGATCTTAGAGATAGAAAGTGTTTTTAACATGCTAAACTCCAATCTCCTGACAAGGTATAAGGCCCATGTCAAAGGGAGAGAGTGAGAGAGAGATTTGATGACTGGAACAATCTGAGCAAATTCATGAAGTTACCTGGATGGACAGAACTGCACATCTTCAACGGTGTCCTCATGGCCCTGGAAGATCCCACGTGGCCCAATCGAAGAGTTATCAGCAGATTTAATGATTGACCCCGAAGATCCTGCAGGTTTGGTGGCTGCATCTGTGGTCAATGTCGATACATGATCTTGAATACTCCACAAAACAATGGACTTGTCTCTCCCTAAAACAAAAATTTCTACTGTTAGAAATAAATTTAAACTCCCGTTTGAAAATAAGAAGGAAAAATGCATAAACCAAGAACAAAAACCTACTGAAATTAAGGGTGATCCTATTGACTATGAATAAACAAGTGCATGACTAAAACTTGGTAAACCCTACAGATTTTTAAATAAGAAAAAAACCAACTTTGAAATTCCAAAATCTATTACGGCAAAATCCATATGCAACGTATCTTTAGTTACATTTCAGCAACTTAATAACCAGATAACAATATATGAACAGAAGTTGGAACTTAGAGGATTGAAATAAGAATATAAAACCATCACAGGCAGTTACAAACCTCCAGAGAGCACTAAAGGCTCAGTAGGACACATGGCCAGTGCAAATTCGGCATTCTCTTGATGTCCAGTCAATACCTGCCAAGAGAAAAGTTCCAAGTTGACTTTATGTGGTTCTTTTGCAGGCATACGGAACAGTATCATTTTTGCTATGCCAAAAAACACTGAAGTCCTAAAAACATGAAAGACCACTTCTCTGGTAATAATTAAGTGGAAATGCAAAATAACATTAATAATCACTGCAAGACAACAGAAAAACCAATTTGTTGCTTACCCAATGGCTGATTGATGTAAATGAATAACAAAGAACATCAAATATTCGTCGGCTGAAAAGTGAAAAACCACAATACCCAATGAATGCAAGACCATAGGGGAATATATACTTACTTGGACAAAAAACACACACCAAATCTGGAAGAGAATCGGCTGCTCCGAGGACAGCATGATGGTTAGGTTGGGCTTCAACGTCCCAAATGAAAACCTGATGGATTTTTACCACCAAAAAAAGAAAAAGAGTGAACTTTAACTTCTTTTAATCAACTAAGCGAGATCATTAGAAAGTGAGACTTTCTAAGAAATTGTGCACAAAATGTATAAAACCTTAAAACACTTACTTCAGGACAGTCAGTATGGGTTGCAACTATGTTAGTGTTTTGTGGAAGTTCCCTGATTCTATTAACCTGCAAGGAGTAGACGTGTTAATGGCAAACAAGATTAATCACTTTGATAATGGGGCAAATATCCAACATCACAGGTTACAGGAGTATAGAATATAGCAAGTCGCATTAAACTGACGCATACAGACAGCCATGTCGAATATCAATACCCTTTCCTCATGCACTAAACAAAAATTAGATGTTACACCTCATTTGAAGTACAATACAACCAACCAGATGACTTAAATGACAGAAAATTAAGAGCCTCAAGTTCCAAAAAAGGGTAATTGGCATCCACAACCATATCATTAACAGTGATGAAAAGGCATATCCAACATTTTGGCAGGTTGCATCCATTATGAAGGCAGCATTTCCATAGCATGGACGAGGGAAGTTAGGTGGGAAATGGAGCTCTGTAAAATGGATAATTCCCCTAATGAAACAACATAATACAAAACAGCATAAAACCCTCATAATGTATCATGCCAACCACAACACAAACATGTACACAGACAAAGTTCCACTTATGTTGGGAATTTCATGTTTATCTACATAGGTCGTAGGTCACAGGTCATAACTCATACCTCTCCAGGATGTATTATAGTTTTGTACTTCTTCACAAATGGTGAACGTGCTTCTTCATTGAACTGAAAAATTAAGAGGTGCAACAGTAAGAAGAACAGCACCAGTGCGAACAGTTCATGATCATTTAAACTTCAAAATATCATGTTAAAATGGGATGACCTCAGCTACATGCTCCACAGCAGCAACTCTAGCTTTGACAACTTCGCAGTTTGCTATAACCAGTGTATTTGGAACACTGCCGTCAGTCTGGCAAGCAAGAGAGAAAGGGTTTACAGAGATAGGGAATGAGGGAGAAAAGGACAATGACATTAGAGATGGCTACAATTTCACAAATGCAAGTCATGAGGAAAAGCATTTGCCGAAAGAAAGATATAGTTATGGAAGATATTCAAGCTCATGGAAAATTCTTAAACAGAACTAAGCAATAGTTATTGGATAGTGTAGGATACTATTATTTTATTAAAAAATAATTTATTTGACAAACATTCTTTAAAAAATTAAATCCAACTCCATCCACTTTCGCGCAAACCAAAGATCTATTAGTTGTAGCGCAACCTCACATCAATGGCTACATGAGCTAAAAGGGCATATGAGATAATGAATACATCATTGCACTGGTAGATAAGTCAGGGTCAGCTTACTTCCATACAAATATCCAAATGAATTGCTCCAAACTTTGTTTTTCTAGGCCGTATTGTCAGTCCACATCAGTGATCCAAACCATTCATCCTGTAGCTATGAATGACATTCGTAAAAATAAAAAAATAAAAAAAAATCAACTTGATTGGACATCGATATATACACAATCAAATTGTATAAAATCTGACACTTCATGTTCAAAATCATGTGAACTGTCTAGTTTATACAAATTGTTGATGTATATACCGATGATACCATCAAGCTGATCTTTTCCACATTCGTTGTTCTTAGCATACAATCAAGCTAATCTTTTCCACATACGTTGTTATTAGCAAGAGGTACAAGATGAAGAGTATGCATTACCATTGTGGTTCCCATCAAGGTCTAAGAAATTGATGTTTGGAGAGGTTTAGTGGACAAGGTACGAAGGTAAGCTAAGCCAGATAGATCAACGTTGCAGAGACAAAGTCATATTGAAGGGATAATAAAAACTACTACAAGTAGTTCTCGCAAATGAAAATATCGATAAGTACCTGCTCAGAAAGGTAGAGACGTTGCCTATTCTTAAATTTTCCTTGCTCAAGTTGTGGACCCCACCTACACACGCAAGTGATAAAATTATTCCCTAAAAAAATACTTAACATAATACCAATCATAGCGATACATTTACACAAAACTTCTTACCTGAGCTTATATCAGGAGACATACATATACACATAAATCTATTTGTACAAACTCAATTTTGCGAAAGCTAATAGCCAACCTAGGGTTTCACAGGACATAAATCGATGAAATTAGTACTCGAAAAAAAACAAACCATCGCTCATTTCAAGCTTAAATAAAGAATCAAAACCCTGGACTGAGCAGTAAATCCATATAAACTTCCAACATATGCATATGCATAACGTGTATCAATTCACTTTTGCAACAATCAAATAGCCAAAAGCTGACTACGGTTTTACACTGTAAACTATCAAACTTCTGCCATGAAAAGAAGCCCTAGGATGCACATTTCAAGGTAGCAATCAGCTACAGAAACCTCAACGGAGCAACACATTCACATCAACTACAAAGAACCAAACATATCTACATGTATAATTAGCATAAATTCACATTCTGCGAGAATCTACGAACTGCAAGATGACCTCGGGACTTGCGTATTGTGAAATTTCGAGCTAAGAAACAAATTCACAACTCCTTACAGACACTAAATCAATACAAACTCCTATTACCAAAAGAAACCCTACTTTCGCACGTCATGCCATGCAGCAGATGCATACATACATCCCTGTATGCAATGTGTATGACCTGACATTCTTTGAGAATCACAAGGTGAAAAGTTGACCTAGAGTTTTATAGTCAGTGAATCCATCAAACTATTAGCATCAAAAGACAGCTTAGTAGTAGCCATTTCAATCTCGGGCTTTACAGCAAGTATTAAATCCATCAAACTTCTAACATGAAAAGAAACCCTAGTGGCAGACATTTCAAGCTAACAAATAGATTCAAAATCATAGACTAAGCATCAGTTATACACATCCAAACAATGCGACCTACTCACCAGGGGCTTTGCATATTGTAAATCCATCAGATGTCTGCATCTAGACACACACAAAGAGAGAGAGAGAGAGAGAGAGAGAGAGAGAGAGAGAGAGAGAGAGAGAGAAATGTTACCGGCAAGAGAGAGAGGGCCAGAGAAGGTTGTGATTAGCAAGCCAATCGTAGAGAACAGGGATGAGAGATTTCCATTGAATATACTTCTCGTCGATGGTGGAAGGGTGGTGGGGTTGCTTCTTCTCTCTCATCTTCTCAGCCGGAGTTTCTTCTTTATCTCTCTCCTCCTTGGTCTTGTCTTTCCTAGGTTGGCCTCTCTTCTTCAGCAACGGCGTTGGAGATGCTTCTTCTTCCATGGGAGGCATTCCAAACTGATAAGGGTGGAGATTAAAAGCACTATTTCCAGAAGTGCAGGGGTGGCAAGTGTATTTTTTTACATTACTTCTTTGACAGTTGGTTTAGTCTGTTACAAGTGGTGGAGGGGTTGTTGAAGCAGATTCCATTCTCTATGTTTCTCTCTCTCTCATCTCAGCTCTTTTTCTCTTCTCTTACCTCCTGTAACTCTCCTCTTCTACTGTAATTGTTTCATCAATCAATAAAACTAGCCCTAAATTGGGGATCTCCTGTCATTTCCATTTAATCTGTTGTTACGAGTTTATCAAGTGGTATCAGAGCCCACGGTTCTTGGTTGTGGGAACAATGGCGAAAAACACGAGATCGCAAGAAATGAAACGCATGGATGATGCAATTCGAAGAATTGCAGAAAACACTAAACGACATGCAGAAGCCTTGGAAGGAATCAAGAATTTGATTGAAGGACTCACCCAGTTGATCACTACTCTGAATTCCAAATATGAGGGTCTGTCTGAAAAGTTAACTACTTCTTCATATTCTCCAATACACCAACAACCTCCTCTCTTGAATAACCCCCACATGAATTACCGAGCTTTTCAACCAAAATTGGATTTTCCCAAATTTTTTGGGGAAGAACCAGAATCTTGGATTTACAAATGTGAGAATTTTTTTGAACGAAACGCCATTGATGAGTCCTAGAAGTTACGTTTGGCTTCATTACATTTGGAGGATAAGGCAATGAACTCATATAGATGGTATGAGAAGTCACACACCCTTCGCACTTGGGCAGATTTTTCTAGGGTTTTGTTACTAAGATTTGGAAGTAATGCCTATCAGGATTCAGTATGTCAACTTACCAAACTACATCAATGGAGCTCGGTTAAGTTGTACCAAGAGAAATTTGAGGAATTGGCTAATAAGACAAGTGGGTTGACTGAGGAATTTTTCATTAGTTGCTTTATCAGTGGTCTAAAAGAGGAGGTATTGGCAGGGGTAAAAATGTTTCAACCGAGAACCATTGCCCAAGCTATGGGCCTAGCACGACTTCAAGAAGAGAATATAGACGCCGTAATCAAGAAGAATAAGATTCCTCAGTTTCCTCCTAAACAGTGCCCAAATTCTGGATTCACAAAGATGACTGATAGCAGTGACAAGAACACTGAAACGGGTGTTGCATTCAAGAAAATTACTCAGAAAGATTTTGAGGAAAAGAGGGCAAAAGGATTGTGTTTTGGCTGTGACGAAAAGTATTTCAGAGGCCATGTGTGTAAAAAGAAGCAGCTATTCATGAAAAAGGCAGAGAAGGAAGAGGAAGACAGTTTTGAAAAAGCTCAACAATAATTACATCAAGAAGAGGATCAAGAGGAATTCCAAATTTCAGTGCATGCCCTATCTGGGATACAATCATATAGAACCATGAAAGTCAAAGGGCATATCAAAAAGAGTGAGGTGCACATCCTAATTGATTCAGGAAGCACTCACAATTTCTTGGATCCAAAGGTGGCTAAAAGGACTGGGGCATTTATTCAAACTACAAGTCCCCTAACTGTGACGGTAGCAGATGGTTCAAGAATCAGTAGTAAAGCATTGGTCAAAGATTGTCAGTAGGTCATGTAGGGTACAACTGGGGTTCACATCCTAATTTACTGCCTTTGGAAAGAAACATGTGCTCAAGGGGGACACCACTACTGGGGTTCAAGTGGTAAATACCAAAAGAGTGCAGCACCTGCTCAATAAGGGACTAACTGGGGTCATGGCTCAGATATGTAGTCTTCATGCTGTCACCACCCAAGAGGTAACTTCTGATGTATCTCTTGAAATGCTACAAGTTTTGAACGCTTTTGAAGATGTGGTTAATCTTCCTAAAGATCTACCTCCTACTAGAACCCATGATCACCAAATAAACCTTCAAAATGGTTCTCAACCACCTAATATTAGACCATACAGATACCCTTACATTCAGAAGAATGAAATAGAGAAGATTGTTAAAGAAATGTTGAACACAAGAGTAATATGACCTAGTTTGTCCCCCTTCTCCTCTCCAGTATTGTTGGTGAAAAAGAAGGACAATACTTGGAGAATGTGCATTGATCACAGAGCTCTAAATGAGGATACAATTAAAAGCAAATTTCCCATTCCCATAATTGCTGAGTTATTAGATGAGTTGCATGCGACTTTTTTTTTCAAAACTTGACCTTAGGTCTAGATACCATCAAATTAGAATGCACCCATGGGCCATAGAAAAAACTACGTTTAGAACCCATGAGGGACATTATGAATTTTTGTTAATGCCTATTGGTTTAACCAATGCCCCTTCCACATTTCAAAGTTTGATGAATGAGGTGTTCAGACCATATTTGAGGAAGTTTGTCTTGGTGTTCTTTGATGATGTATTGGTTTATAGCCAGCATTGGTCAGACCATCTACCAACATGTATCCCAAACTCTTACTAAATTGAGGGAACACCAATTATTTGCAAAATTGCCCAAGTGTGCATTTGGGCAACAACAGGTGGAATATTGGGGCATATAATAGATGAAAGGGGGGTTTCTCCTGATTCCTCTAAGATAAAAAGCATGGTTAATTGGCCTGTACCACAATCTCTCAAAGCTTTAAGGGGATTCCTTGGACTGACTGGGTACTACAGGAGGTTTATCAAGGATTATGGCAAGCTTTGCTAGCCTCTCAACCTTTTACTTAGGAAAGATTCTTTCAAGTGGGGAGCTGAAGCTGAAAAGGCCTTTGAGCAATTAAAAACTGCTATGACTACTGTACGGGGAATAAATCCACGTATGCCTGTATCATGTGCTTCCTTGAGTCAACTCTAAATTTGCAAGACAGAGAAAGGGTTAGAGCACCTTTGCCCCTTGTCGGCAAAGGCCCTCCGATGCCTAAGTCAGTATCTCGTACTATAAACTCTCAAATCACAATGAGTATGAAAGGGTTTCACAGCGTACCTTTCTCCATGGGCATGGTGCTGTATTTATAGGTGAAGATAGCCTGGTGATTTGGGCATCTCGTGTCTCCTGTCTCCTGCTAGGTTTAGGAATCCTTTTTCTAATAGGACTTTGCTATTAGGCATATACTTCCAAATCCTACAAGATCTCGTCTTGCAGTAGTCTTTCTTTCCATGTAGGAGTCTTTCCTATATGGGGTACACTCCTAATCACGTTAGGACTTCCCATATTAATCTCCTATTTCACGGGATTGCTCCTTATCTCATAAGGAACCACCTTGGATTATCCTGGAATGTCTCACCGCCATACTCGTGGCGGTGTCGTGCTTCCACGTAGCTCGGAATAGCCCGTACATAGCTCAGCTCATCACGCCAAGCTCAATTATGTACTCTAGAATGTTTGTTCTAGCTATAGATGTAGCCTACCTATCTCGGCCACATCAAGGTCACCCCTTATGTCTCACGTCGAGCTAGTGCTCCCTCGTTTGTTAGTTCACTCTTATTGTCTTGGCCTTATTCATGGCCAAAACAGCTCGGCAAAGGGCTTAAGGACTCCCTACGTGGCGCCGAGCTATTCACCCTCTCGTGGTGAGTGATGAAGGCATGTGCTATGCCCTTTACTGGGTTGGTCAAGTTTCACCCACTCTAATTGCTCCCCAGCTCTGTCACTACTGTCATTCATCAGTAGTGTGCAGAGCTTCAACGGCTTTTAGTGTATCTCCTGCACGCCTCCCCTTCACGTGGGGAATAGGTTTCTTTCACATTAAATGCGAAGTGACCCGCTGATGGCTCGGATAAGCCCAAAGGAGGATTCTGCTGACGTTTTGTATGCGTCACATCCCACTTTTATGGGGTTTTGGGCGGGATAATGATTATTTTCATTCCCCCCTAAACCCCCAAAAACCCCAATCTCTCTTTATTTCCTCTACTAGAAGTAAGAGAAGAGAGAGAGAAAAGGAAAAGTTCTTCGTCTCCATTTCCGACGTTCCAAGGTCCCTGCGCCCAACCTTTTCCATTATCTCCGTCCCTTGCCGGAAAACACCCCCACTCTTCGTCGGGGAGCCTCATCTTAGGTCTATCTCATCACGTAAGTTCCCTTTTTCCGTTTTTTTCGTCAAAATCCCGCTGCTTTGAATTTTCTGTTCATCGTCTTCTTCGTTCCTGGGTTTCAACAATGAAACCCTAATCTTTCCAAACATGGGAAAACATAGAACTCTTCTGAGTAATCCCCACAAAATTCGAGAGTTCCGTACGAAGTACGAAATTCCAAACGACGTTCAGTTCTGGCTGAATAGACGTGATGACTTAGAGGAAGAGGGCCAGGACCACAACAAGATTCATATTCCTTTAATTTTCATAGTTGAAGGGGGGGCTTCGATTCCCATTACATTCCTTCTTCAGGGAAGTCTGTTACAGGTGCAGACTTAATCCTATGCAACTGTGCCCTAATTTCGTTAGGGTGGTCATGGGCACAATTGCACTAAACAGGCTGCTCGGCCTGCACCTGGATTGGTGGGATCTACATTATTTATATAGTGTAGTCCCCACAGCGAACAACAATTACTATTTCAAGGCCAGAAACCCCAAGCAAAAACTCATTACAGATCTTCCCAATTCTTCAAAGGGCAATTGGGAGCCTTGTAGTCACCGGCAATTGGGAGCCTAGGAACACTATCGGCTTTGCCTGCCCCACAGCCGCAGGCCAACCACATTAGTATTCATCTTTGTGTTTGTTTTTCTTTGTCTTTATGAAGATATTGTGTTTCATCCTTTCTGGTCATCCTTTCTCTTGTCGTTTTGCAGCGAGTAACCTTAACCAAGGTGGCCGTTTGATCCATGGGAATCTTCACCATGAGGATATTGCTCGAGCTCTCTATTTCGATGGTTTTGAGGCCACACCCGTGGGGCTTGGCCGAGCTTCTCATCTCCTTCTAGACTACACCCTTTCTTACTAGGGAGGGATCCGTAGAGTGGGTGAGCTGCTCTCAAGACACCTGTGGCTCCCTACAGCTCCATTGGTTGCCTCACGTCCACCAGCTGAACAAAGAGGTACCCGACCTCATAGAAGCTGAGCTGAAAGGAGGGTTAGGCGATCTCGGGCTCCAAGAGATCTACAGCAACAAGCCATTTTTGCTCACGTCCTTGAGATTCTCACCACCATCTCGATCCTTGTGCGCACCGATGAGGAGCCGAGCACATCCAGGAGCGTGGTAATTGAGGAGGGAGAGGAAGAGGAAGAGGAAGGACTCGACCATCGTGTTGTGGTTCGTTCCTTGGCCAAGCAATTCGTCATGTTAGCTGACTCATATTCCTCGGGCTACTCTCCTTCCCCTGAGCGCAACATGCCCATTTAGCCGATCAGCCTTTTGGACGAGCTCAACCTTGCCTTCCCACCTTATCGTGGTGGTTCGTCCCGCGCTCCTCCAGCAGTTTCAAGTAATCCCACCATTGCTGCAACCTCTGCTCATGCTCTTCAACAACGGGACAAGAGGCTAGTGGACAGCTCACGAGAGACTCAGCCTCCACCTCAAAGGCGGAGGACTGGGGAGGCTATGTCAAGCAGTGCTTCCACTGACTCTCCTCTGCTAATCCAGCCATGGGCTCCGGTACTTGCTCGTCCAGATGGGACCCCTCTTACTATGGCAGATAAGGTCTCATCTGTTGACGTAGCCTATGGTGTTGCTCGTGCTGCAATGCTCCCTACAGACTTGGAAAGGGAGAAAGGCTGCTCCTATGATGCCCTGATGAAATCTATCTTCCAATCCAGTGCACGAGTAAGAAATTAGCTTTTGAGTCTCTTTCCTTAAGTGCTGTGCATATTCCTTGCTCCTTATTATCTTATATGTCTGTTATAGATTGTGCAAAAAGCCTCGGCCGGCTTTGATCTAGCAAAGGAGGCTGAGAGGGATATTAAAAGAAAACAGAAGAAAGCTGAAAAAGCTGAAAAGGAGAGCGCCCAGCACGCTCAGTGCTTAAAGGAAGCTCGGGAGGAGGTCGAGGAATTGAAGAGGAAACTGGCCGATCAGAAAAAGAAAGCTGACGAGACTGAGCAACAATTGCGCCTAGACTTGTCTAGTGCTGAAGCCAAGGTTGAGGCCGAGTATGATTGGGCCATTCTGGAAGTCACGGAGAACTATAGAGCGCAAATGCCTGCTGTTAAGGACGCCATTTGGCAGTCGAGCTGGCTTCGCTGCTGCACTAGGATGGATCTCCCAGAAGATTCTCCTTTATGGACTGAGTTGGAGCTCTCTAGCCAAGTACAGGCCCTGACGGCCCAACAATTTGACGCAAAAACTGTACAACCCATTCCTGATGTGGAGAAGCAGCCTGGTTCCAATTCTGAAGTTGAACCTCTTCCTCAGCATATCCCATCTGAAGAAGACATCATTGATCTCACTACCAGAGGTGATGGCAGCGCGGAGGACCCCGTTGGGGCTCAAGAGACCGAAAAAGAGAATAAGAACATTGATCCCACCCCTGCCACCGATGCTAGCGAGCACGGTGAAGAGGCCTGAGAGCCCAAGTCCTTGTCTTGACGTAACTTGAACTTTTCGATCAGCCCTGTGAGGCATGCTCGGCCGTGTGTGGCCTTTGTTTGTCATTACGCTCGTACTTGATTTGGTATTCAGTTTAAGTATTTTTGCAATGTTTGTCACAACATGAAGTTTCCACATACTTAGCTAGTTTTGTGTAATATTCGTCTACATGCTAGTATTCAAGTATTTTCGTACTTGATTTTTCATACTTGGAAATTTATTGCAATATTCATTGCAAATCTAAGTTTTCTCATACTTAGAAATTCCTTGCAATATTCGTTGCAAGTCTAAGTTTTATCATACTTAGAAATTCCTTGCAATATTCGTTGCAAATCTAAGTTTTTTCATACTTAGAAATTTCTTGCAATATGCGTTGCAAATCTAAGTTTTATCATACTTAGAAATTCCTTGCAATATTCGTTGCAAATCTAAGTTTTTTCATACTTAGAAAATTCCAAGTGTCTTCGTATTAGGACTTATTATGGTTGGAACACATATACCCTCTGCTCCCCAATAGGAATCCAATTTTAAGGTAAATTTTGGTTCATATTAATCATATCCACAATATGGAAAGACACAATCTTATTAATGCTTGAAATATCAATAAAATCTAAACCACTGATGTTGGTGACTTTATTCATAATCCCAACTAGACAATAAAAACAACTATAAATTTAACCATTACTACTAAAAAAGATGTGATTATATTCGTAATCACATAAACAAATTACTGGTAAAATTTTCATAAATTCTAAACGTTCCATGGCCGTGGTACTGGATCCCCGTCCAGGTCGGCCAAACGATAGGCTCCAATGCCAACAATTCCTATAATCTTGTACGGGCCTTCCCAGTTTGGCCTAAGCTTTCTGTCGGAGGATACTTTGGTATTGGCCAAGACTTTCCTTAGGACTAAATCCCCAATCTTGAACTCCCTTGGCTGCACCTTCTTGTTGTAACTTCTGTGCAGCTGCTCCTGGTACGCTGCTAATGTCGAGCTGCTCGGCCAGAGCTTTGTCGTTGCCTCCTGACTCCACAAGAGCAGTGTGATTGGTCGGTAAGCCAATCTCCAATGGAATCACTGCCTCTGTCCCATATGCAAGGGAGTACGGCGTCTCTCTCGTAGACTGCCGAGGAGTGGTTCTATATGCCCAAAGTACGGCAGGAAGTTCGTCCGGCCGCTTCCCCTTTTATTCTCCAACCTTTTCTTAAGACTCATAAGGATGGTCTTGTTTGAAGCCTCTGCTTGACCATTACATTGTGGATAAGCTGGGGTTGAATAGTAGTTTCTGATGCCGTACTGGGCACAGAAGGCCTTGAACTTTTTGCCGAACTAGGATCCATTATCTGAGATGATGGAGTAGGGTACTCCAAATCGTGTGATGATCTTATTCCAAACAAATTTCTCTACCATGGTTTTTGTGATCTTCGCCAGAGCTTCACCCTCTATCCACTTAGTGAAGTAATCCATGCCAATGAGTAGGAATTTTCGTTTCCCTGTTGCCATGGGGAGAGGACCCACGACGTCCAATCCCCATTGTGCAAATGGCCACGGGCTTGTTAAAGGAAGGAGATCCTCTGCTGGATCTCGGATGAGAGGGGAATATCTTTGGCACTTCTCACACTTCTTGACAAAAACCTTTGCATCCTCTTACATATAGGGCCACCAATACCCCTGGGATATTGCTCGGTGGGCTATGGACCTTCCCCCAGTGTGTCCTCCACATGTTCCAGCATGGATCTCATGGAGGAATTTTTGGACTAGAGTTGGAAGTATACATATTAAATATGGACCAAGGAAGAATTTTCTATAAAGCTTACCTTCAGGGGAGAGCCAAAAGCATATAGACTTGGTTCTGATTTTGTGTGCCTCCCTCTTGTCTTCTGGCAAAGTCCCATCTCGTAGGTATGCCACTATTTGATCCATCCAGCTTGGTCCAAGCTCTGCTTCCATCACCATCTCTACTGCTCGGCCAATACTTGGCTCACTCAAGTAGTCCACAGCTATTGTACGACGGTACTCTGTCTTGATTGCAGACCCCAAGCATGCTAGTGAGTCCACATGTGCGTTCTGTCTCGAGCTGATTTGCTGGATATGGACCTTTTCAAACTGGTCGAGCAGATCTTTGGCTGCCTCAGAGTATGCAGCCATTTTTTTGCTCTTTGCAGCGTACTCTTCTGAAAGTTGATTAACAACTAATTGTGATTCACAAAATACTCGTAGCTTACTGACCTTGAGTTCTATGCCACTCCTGAGTCCAGCGAGCAATGCTGAATATTCTGCCACATTGTCGGTGCCACTGAAACCCAGCCGTAGTGCCCGTTCCAACATCAACCTGTCCGGAGAGAACAATGCCACTCCTGCTCCTGACCCTGACCCTTTGTTGCAGGCTGACCCATCAACGTACAACCTCCATTCTTTTGGATCTAGCTTGGCTATTCTCGTTGGTTGCTTAGGGTCAAGGCTTTGCTCCTTCTCGTGGAGAATTGGTGGTGGTGGAGCTACTGTTGGAGTGAATTCTGCAATAAAGTCTGCCAAAATTTGCCCCTTGATTGCCATCCTGGGCTGGTAGTCAAGGTCAAACTGGCTCAACTCAATGGACCACTTGGATATTCTGCCGGAGAAATTTGCCTTCCTAAGCAAAGTCCTCAGTGGATATTCAGTAAACACAATGATGGGATGTTGCAAGAAGTAATGTGGCAGCTTTCTTGAAGTAGTGATTAGAGCGTATACCAATTTATCCAATGGTAAATACCTCGTTTCTGCGTCTAACAATGTATCCAATGGTAAATACCTCATTTCTGCGTCTAACAATGTCCTGCCAATCAAAGCCGCGGGTAACCTGGCTCCCGAACCCAAATCTCTATTTTTCGCTGATCAAACCCCTTTTTTTTAGTGGCACAGGAGTCAATATTTTCTAAAACGGTTTCTTGGGTACCTAACATTTTCCAAAAATTAAACCCCGGGTGGCGACTCTAAATTTTTCCTCATTTTCCAGGATCCTCCTTTTTCAGAACCAAAATCCTGTGGGTATCTATTTTGCCTGTGCGAAAAACGAGCGTCCACAACACTACCTCTTGGGTAGACATTTTTGTATAAGAATAGATCACCAGAGTCTTAAATTCCTTTTGGAACAAAAGATTACTACTTTCATGCAGCAGAAATGGATATCCAAACTCATGGGGTTTGATTATGAGATTGCATACAAAAGTGGAAAGTCAAATGTAGTTGTTGATGCACTCTCAAGGGTAAAGGAAGACGAACTAAGCACAGCAGCACAGGGTACTCTGGCAATTATCTCTGTGCTTGTGTGTAATTGGGTCCAAAACTTACAGGTTAGTTGGCACAATGATCTAACTTTATAGCAAATTATTATTGACCTGCAACCAGATCCCAACAATCACCCTTCCTATTTATGGCAACATCACATGCTATATTATAAAACCAAGCTGGTAGTGGGAGGGGATGTGAAACTCAGACACAAGCTCATTTAAGAGCATCATGCTAGCCCAACTGGGGGGCATTTAGGTGGACAAAGGACCTATCACACACACAAGCAAGCTTTCTTTTGGAAGGGACTTAAACAAGATGTACTTAAGTTTGTGGTAGACTGTGACGTTTGTCAGAGAAACAAGACTGAGACAGTAGCTTCCCTAGGTCTATTACAACCACTCCCCATACCTAATAGGCTATGGAGTGACATCTCCATGGATTTCATTGAAGGACTACCTACTTCCTCTCACAAGATAGTTATATTGGTAGTTGTGGATAGGCTCAGTAAGTATGCACATTTCATTCCTTTGGCACACCCTTATACTACCACCACAATAGCTCAGGCCTTCTTAGACCATATTTTTAAGTTACATGGCATGCCAAGTTCCATTGTGTCTACCAGGGACCTATTTTCACTAGCACTTTTTGGAAGGAATTATTTTGTCTGCAGGGTACCCTATTGTGCTTAAGTACTGCTTATCACCCTCAGACAGATGACCAAACAGAAGTTGTAAATAGATGTCGTGAGGGTCACTTGAGATGTCTTATTGGTGATAGGCCAACTAGATGGGTTAAGTGGCTTTCAATGGCAGAATGGTGGTATAACACCACTTAACACATTGTAGACACCCCGATTTTGACCTGGGATACTTACCAAGCATTCCCAATGATGAGAAAACCAACCATGCATACCTTGAAGCTAAGAATGAGGCTTGAACTCGCCCCAAACCACCATGAACCACCCTAAACCATTCCTGGATAACTTAAACCAACCTAAATGACCAAAATACCCCTCATGTGATCAAAACAACTCAAAATCAACCCTGAGCTCAAAGGGGCTTAAGCGCTCAAACAGGAGGTTTGAGCGCTCAAGCTCTGACCAGGTTGTTGCTGAAAGAGAATCTAATCATGAGATTTTCTTGCATGGCATACACTCAGCCGAAATTCTGTTGCTCGCATGAGTGCAATAGACCCCAGGATGAGCCTAATTTGTCCTAGTAGGCCCTCCATTTCAAAACCAATCCATTTCCCCCCATTTCTCTCTATAAAACCAACCCATTCACACCATTTACAGAGGTTAGACATCCCATTACACTATGGTCTATCACTCCCTCTCTCTAAAACTTCATTTCCAGCAACTCCTAACCCATTTTAATCCATTAGTTGAAGCTTAACCACCTTCAACCAATCAAACCCACTTGATCCTCATACTCTCTCACTAGAATACACCATCCTTCGTTCAAAATTAGCTCAAGCCAACCCATATTCATCACAATCGGTCCTAAAACTACCCATATTGTGCCCACAAACCCAGCCAACACTCATCCTTTTTTTTTTTTTTTTTTTTGGGTAAATGCCAACACTCATCCATCCATCAAAACCACAAGTTCAAGCCAAAAAGGTAGAAATCCATGTAAAAAGTTATGGGTTGGTGCTCCTGAGGGAGACCAGTGGGTTCATAGAGGTCCCCTATACCTCAAATGAACTCACAAGGTTCTAAATATCCAAGAAAACAACTTTCTAAAATCCAAGCTTCAAATGGCTGGAGCGCTCAACGCATTATGAACGCTCAAACTGTTTGAGCATTCCTTATGTTTTTATGGTTTCTGATCATATCTTATGCTGGTATTATCATTATTATGGCTGTTTGTTGGTTCACCTTTTCCCAAATCAGTTTATCTTGCCCTTGATCATTGATTAATGAACCCCAAAAGCCATAAAAGTGATGTTTTTATTACCATCAAGTTATGGACGATCTTGCCTCATAAGGAAAACAGGTGTATCATTCTCTTTTAACAATGATCAGAAAGTTTCGAGTTCATATCAACATCAAAGAATGGTTAGAAATCACAGAAACTCACAATCCTTAAATGGGACTTGAGCGCTCAATGCTAGCACTATGAGCGCTCAAACCTTATTTGGTTTCGGCATTTTAACTTAGTTTATATCAGTTCTGCGCTATGTTTTTAGTTCATGTAGTGTGTGTGTATTGTTGTTTGGCTAAGCCAGCACGATTCTCTCTCCTCCTCACTCTAATCATGCTTATGCATGGCCCAATACTTACTCTCCACTTGTGTGGACACCTCAAGTTTATTTTATTCATGCTTATGAAGTTTCAATCTTTTATACATCATCATATGTCACGTTGAGCTTGTTTATGATCCAAATGAGGGCAGATTGGAGCAGGAATACTCAAATCCAGGAGATGGTTTGAGCGCTCGAACGTACCCCTTTGAGCGCTCAAATTGTCTTCTGGTCCAATCAAAATTTCTTCTCATTTCAGCTTGTTCTTGGCATTTTGAGTATTCTGCAAAGTTTTAAAGCATTAAGTCTTCATTCCTTCTATGCTGTTTGCCTCACTTTGGTCCATGAATGAGTTTTAAACCCATGACCATGTGGTTGTGCTATTTTGTTCAGTGATTCAAATGCTGTTTTTGAATAAGTAATGAGGATCAAGTCATGTTTTCACCAAATCAGAATCATCAGAAATATCACCAGCATGCATGACTGAGCAGGGGGTCGAGCGCTCAAACCCCTGTGTTGAGCGCTCAGACCCTTGGCAGGGGATCAGATTGGTTTAACATGTTTTGTGTATTGTTCATGTTATTTCCGGTTTCCACTCTCTGTTTAATATGTACTAGTGTTATTTTCTTGCTGTTTATTGTCACTTGTAGTTCATGTTCATGTCACATCATCATCACTCATGTAGTTTACATTACACATGCATACACTGTAGTCCATCGTTGTGTTTATTATCATTACATGGCTCCCATCCCCATTCCTCGTACTTGTTCATGGTTGAATAGCATGCATTTCATATGATCACACATAAGCCAAGTAGAGACCAGTCTTCGAACCGAGTGAGGGGGGTGCCGTAAAACACTTCCCCTCTCGTAACTGAGCTCCTGAACCTAAGATAGTATGGTGATGACAGGCTAGTAATCCTTATCCATTGAATGAGGCACGAGTCAATCGAGTTCAGTTCCTTGGGGACAATCTACTAAAACCAGGGTGGCAACTCGGAATCGATACCTCGGAGGGGCGTCCACAAGTTGGCAACTCCGCTGGGGACCTTGGTTAATGCACATCTTGATTTAATTACACTTGTGTAGTTTTATTGAAATATGCATTAATAAGAAGGCTCGACTCGAAAATCTTTTGTGGGATTTTTTGAAATGTTTGTAGTTCAACTTTTGCATTGCACTTGCATTGTTCTTAGCCTCGCTGGCGTGTTTTGGCAATCCCGCACGGCTTGCCTGTGACGGGGAATCCCAAAATGCCCAGCAGCCCTCGATCGTGATGAGTCACACCTATCGTTATTACCGTTGTCATGGGTATCCATGGCACGGGAGAGAATCACGACTCTAGTCCGGGGTACCCTTGTGAGACCAAAACCAGCCTTTTTGCATATAGTTAGCCATAGAACTTTCCCGTTAGGTGGCCGTCCCGTTTGATAAGTTTATGTGCTTCATCCTGTTTACATGCTATGTGTTACCGCTTTCCCTATCTTGTCATGTTGCATCCATGCATGCATCCGCATTAGTATATAGTCCCTCCGAGTTGAGAGTAGTATACCTTAGGAGTCTGTGCAGTTAGTAGGAGGTTGCCTTTGCCCAATGATGAGTCGTGCATTTTTAATGTGCGTTGTCTTGCGAGTTAGTCCTTAGGATAATTGGACATCGAAAAATTTGGACCATCGAGTCTTTAACAACAATCTAATGGAAATTACAGATGATTGGCCTGAGATTGGAGACAATTATTCTTAAGATCCAATGTTAGATTTTTTATAAGGATTTGAGAGTTCGTGTTTTTCCAAATCCGGTTGTCCGAAATGAAGGGCTTGATATCAAAAGAAAACTAAGGATTAGGGCAACCTTCCAAAGCTGTACATTGTCAGTCTAGGAGACTTTAAATCCATAGAGTTTGAGATACCTCCGGTGTTTACCATGCGCGAATGGCAGCCCGCATTTTGAACTAGCCTTGGCCACTTGTAACTGGATGACGACACTTTAGGCTTAGGTTGGCAAACCGAATCTACCGAGTAATGCTTTGTCTCGGATGGCCAAGAAAAGTTAAGGATTACGGTCCCAACATTTTAGGCTTAGGTTGGCAAACGGAATCTACCGAGTAATGGCCTACCCGTGGTGTTGATTCAATCCACTGTGCAATGGCTCAAAGTGAGATTCGGAACCAGTAGACTAACCTTAGGATTAGTTGTAGGACTAATTTGGTGAGGGGCGACTCGATGACATGCGCACGTTCATTTAGGCATTCTTTCTTGTACATGAGTATCGAGACGCGGGGCTGAGTATGATTTTTGTGCAATGTCAGCATTAAACAATTGGGTCTGCAAGGAAAAAGAAGACCTTACCCACTTGAACCTGACTGCCCGGACAAAGACCGTTGCCACCCACTACTCCAAAATCTGAACCTCAAGCCTCCCCGGTAGTCATGGAAGAACAGCCGAATGAGATCGAGCAGTTAAGAAAGGAGATGCACGATAGCCTGGCCAATCCCAAATCATGGGTATTTTGGTTAACATCGAAGGCCACCTTCCCCCACTCCTGCAACCTCCTAATGAACAAGAGGTCCCCGAGGATGAGGAACGTCAGGAGCAACCGGTCGAAAACCCCCAGATGGCTGAGATGTTAGCCAAGATTGCCAAGCTCGAAGAGTCGATCGCTAAGAATGAGAAAGCCGCAGTTACCCGATTTGACATGAGCAAGCTGTGCCTATTTCCGGAGGTGAAACTCCCCAGGAAGTACAAACCGGTGGATTTTGAGAAGTTCGATGGGACGGGTAACCTGAGAGGCCACATCCAAGCTTATGTGAGCTCACTCTCCCTCCAAAATGTTGATGAACCAACTATGGCTCAAATGTTCCATCAGAGCCTAACTGGACCTGCTGTCCAATGACTCCTTTCTCTCGACATCTCCAAAAGAAGGACATGGAAAGATTTGGTCGCTTCCTTCGTGAAGCAATATGACTACAATGTCCAGCTGAAGGTTACCAAGTGAGAGCTCAAAAGCATTAAAATGAAGGAGAAGGAGTCCTTCACGGACTTCGTGAAATGGTGGATGGCTAAGCCAGCCCAAATGACTGATCGTCCCAGTGACAAAGATTAGATGAGAATCATCACCCGCAACTTGCAGCCCGATTTGGCTCAATACATGATCACTGCCCAAGCTCATGATTTTGAAACCTATTTCGAAGTGGGCCTATCTATTGAAGAAGGATTGCAAAGTGGAATCTTAAAAAAAGGAGAATCAGTACCCAAACCGAAGAGGGTCTTCACTGGCAATACCAACTCTCTTTACGCTCCGCAAAACTATTCTACCGGCACCTCATCCAACCCCACAAACAACCGTCCATCCAAAGCCGAACTTGTCCATGCCATCATGCCAGCTCCACCCCAGAACCAAAGATCGCAACAAGTCTTCATCCCCCTTCCGCTTCCCCACTCTATTGTCTTTGAACGCCTCATTCAACAGGGAAAACTTAAACCACTGGCGCCAACTCCACCTCCTTAAAATCCCCCACCTACATGGAACCCCAACCAATTTTGTACCTTTCATCAAACCCCTGGCCATCCTACTGATAGATGCCAGTGCCTTCGTCATGAGATTCAAGATCTCATCAATAATAAATAGATTCGAGATCCCACCGAGAAGCCAAACACCATCACTAACCCGTTGCCGGCCCATAGAAGGAATGTTGACTTAAATCACATTTCTCTTAACTCCACTCAAAACAATCCGAGCTCCATCATATTCGACCCCAGCCAATTTATCGTACCCGCAACCGAGCCTAAACCTGTTGTAGCCGTACCAGCCGAGCCCAAATTATGCACCCTTGCTGATCAAGTAGGCTCAACCTTTTGGAATAAATGGAGGGACATGATAATCAACATGGAGAACTGGGAATTTGAGATAATGGCGGCAAACGGGCAATTGAATGTTGAAAAGTGGCCGCAAGAGGAAGTGGGGCTTAACCAAGAACTCCTAACCACCAATCAAATGGAAGGATATTTGAGGGGCTGGTGTAGTTGGACCCATTAGAGGCGGCTATGCTTCAAGATCTGCTTGAGTAGCCGATGATTGAAAATCAACCGACCCTAGAAGAAGGAGAAGGACAAAATTGGGAAGAACCTGAATGGGACCCCACTCCAACTGAGTGATAGCTAATGGATCCGAACGACCCTTTGGACTGATGTCCCCTGTCACTGTTCTTTGATGAAACCTGTTTGGCACCGCAGCTGCCACTGTGGGAAGGACGTCCAAATTTCTCCAGGATGAGTGAGATAGCGATTGATAGGATGGTGGAAGTTTTGGAATTTGCTCCTTACGATTTCATCATAGATCTGCCAGCACCAGTGGTTCATGTGCTGGAAAGCAATGAGATAATGACACTAAGCGAAGGCATGATTGACATATGGGGACCACTGTTAGAGGGGAATACCATAGCCAACGTTTGGGAGGACAACCCTGTTAACAACGAAGAGATGTATCTTTGGAGCACAACCACTGTTGAGGACATCACTTGAGGGATGAAAGAAGCCAGCATTGCCAAGGGAAAGAGAAAAACAGTAGGAGATCTTGTCAACTTCTACTTTGACGAGACTGAACTGTGGGGAGATGATTTGGATTCCATCATGTACCTTCTACAGAGTGGGAGGTACAACCAACCACCAGTCTATCCTGGAGAAACCTCTAACCCACACCCTAACCCGCTTCCAAATCCTTCACCTAATCTACTTCCAAACCCGCTGCCAAATCTCACCAACCAACCAAACACCAGCCCTACTCCCCAAAATGACCCTTTCTCAGCCAACCTGACAAACCCAACCCTGGACCCAAATAGCTACCAAAACATTCCCAACCCACCAATTAACCAACCCCGTACCTCTTCAGCCACAAACAGCCGTGTCCCTAGCTCGAACCAAGCTCCAAATACCACACCCAAAGAAACCCCATCAAAAAGCAGCTAGAAAAGACCCCTGTAGCAGTAACCATATGGGGATTACTCATGAGCTCCAGGGAACACCGTCAAAAGCTCGCTCAAGAGTTGTCTTGTATGGAGATAACCCCTGATACAACCCCCGAAGCCATGATGGCTGCCATTAAGAACCCTCCCGCTAAACACACTGTTACTTTCACCGAAGCCGATCTCCCGCTCGAGGGAACTGATCACAATAAACTGTTGCACATAACTCTAAAGTGCATGGGAAAATGGATCCCGGTGGTGCTAGTGGACAATGGTTCGGCACTCAATGTTTGCCCCCTTCACATTGCTCAATGCTTGGGACTTAAACCAAAGGACTTCACCCCATCCAACTTGACCGTGCAGGCCTACAATAATACTCGCTGAGAAGTGTTGGAGACTATAAACATGGAGGTGGCGGCTGAGGGATTCAAGTCGACTATGGAGTTTTATGTGATAGAAATACTGGCCTCTTTCAACCTACTCTTGGGTTGCCCGTGGATGCATAGGCCCGACATCATGGCGGTGCCATCCACCTTGCACCAGAAGGTCCTGCTGGGACTGGATAGTGGAATGGTCACGCTATATGGAGACTTGGGCATTCGACCTCATTCCGAGGACAATGCCTCTCTTTTGGAAATAGGTGGATTTGCCTTTGACACCGCCGGCCGAGTTTGTACTATCCGAGTGGATGATGATTTTGCTGTCAGATCCACTGTTTTGGAGATGATTAGGAGAATGGCATATCTGCTAGGCACCGGTTTGGGCCACAGTCAGCAAGGAGTGACCGAATTGCCGAACTTTCCCGCCCACAAAGGTCGTTTTGGATTAGGTTACAAACCCACCGGCAAGGAAAAGAAAGTTCGCGACTATGTTTATGATAAGAACTATGCAGTCCGTTTCGTGAAAAAAAGAGGCTAACAAACCTTATCAGGGTCAGCCAGAGCCATTTATGAATACAATAAATAGAGAGTTTTACCCTGGGTTAAAAATCTTTGCCAATGATGTGTGGGATAGTGAAGATGAAAAGAAAAAGGTCGAGCAATTGGTGAAAGACCTTAAGGCTGATTGGATAGAGGTTTTGGATGGTGGGATTTTGCTATCAATGTTCGACGAGGTCGATCCAGTAGGTATGGGTAAGGAAGCAGTCGAGGTGATGATGCTCAGGCAGAGACCCTTAAAGACCCAAGCCTGTTGATTGTGGATGCTGTCGGAGAGTATAAGAATTGCACTTTTAATTACTCCTATTGTGAAATTCACTAACACTTCCACTATGTCTGAGTCCGAATCTGAGTCGGAGTCTGTAATCAGTTATGAGTCGGAGATTGTGCCTCATGGCCCTCCACGTCATCACTTTTCTTTCGAATTTGAGTCCACCGCTATGTACCGCACCTATGAGGGGCTTATGAATGAAATGGACTATGATTTTGCTTACTTCGCTGTTCCCGAAGTAAATTGTGTCAACCTTCATGATGAAGAGACCAAGTTCGAGGGAGAAATACCCAAGGAACTCAGGTCCCTAATCGAAAGGGAAGATGAGAGGCATGCTCAGCCAATAAACGAAGAAATTGTTTTAATAAACTTGAAAGATGAAGGGGACCCCCCGCATGGTTTAGATCGGCTTCTGGCTATCCAAGGAAGAACGTGAGTTACATATTGACTTGCTCAAAAAATTCGGCGATGTTTTCGCTTGGTCTGACGCGGATATGCCCAGAATTGATCCCGATATTGTGCAGCATCGGATCCCCCTGTACCCTAATGCAAAGCCAGTCAAGCAAAAGTTAAGGAAAATAAGGCCTGATTTGGTAGAAAAAATTAAAGAAGAAGTCACTAAGTAGTTTAACGCTGGATTCCTAATGGTAACCGAATACCCGCTATCGGTCGCTAACATCGTGTCAGTCCCCAAAAAGGATAGGGGAATTAGGGTCTGTGTTGACTTCAGAGACTTAAACAAAGCAAGTCCAAAGGACGATTTTTCGTTGCCACACATCGATGTACTCGTAGACAATATAGCGGGGCATGCGCTATTGTCTTTCATGGATGGATTTTTGGGATACAATCAGATCTTGATGGCGTCGGAAGACCGAGAGAAGACAACTTTCACCACTGAATGGTAGACCTTTTGCTATCGGGCAATGCCATTTGGGTTGAAGAACCCTGGATCGACCTATCAAATGGCTGCGACCACCTTGTTACATGACATGATGCACAAAGAAGTTGAAGTGTATGTGGACGATATGATTGTGAAGGATAAAGAGCGAGAGGGGCATCTACCAGCACTTCGTAAGTTCTTAGAAAGAATTCGCAAGTACTACATGCGCCTCAACCCATAAAAGTGCACATTTGGAGTCACCACCAGGAAAATGTTGGGATTTATGAACACCACCAGAGGAATTGAGATGAACCCGTCCAAAATCAAAGCTATACTTGAAATGGAACTGCCGCGGACGGAGAAGGAAGTACGTAGTTTCCTCGGAAAGATTCAATTTATCAGCAGATTCATCGCCAAGTTGACTTCAACTTGCGAACCGATGTTTCAACTTTTGAAGAAGGGGGTATCATTTAAATGGGATGACAAGTGCCAAAAGGCCTTTGAGGCTATGAAGAAGTATCTCCAAAACCCACCGGTGCTAATGCCGCCAGTACCCGTGAAGCCTTTAATGTACTCAATCAGCAATGGGGTGTATGTTGGCTCAAGAAAGTGATGACCGAGTTGAAAAGGCGATTTATTATCTCAGCAAGAAAATGGTCGGAGCCGAAGAAACGTACACACCATTGGAAAAGACATGTTGGGCTCTTATTTGGGCCTCCAAAAAACTGAGACACTACATGCTGGCCTATTCGGTGAAGTTGATTTCTCGAATGGACCCTCTTAAATATTTGTTCGAGAAGCCAGTGCTTACTGGTAAGTTAGCACGTTGGTTGCTCCTATTGGCCGAATTCGAGCTCAAATACATCACAAGGAAATCAATGAAGGGAAGAGCGATGGTGAAGGACCGGAAGACACTGAATTTTAGTTCCCCGACGAGAGCGTCATGACAGTGGCCGATGATATATGGAAACTATACTTTGATGGGGCCGCAAACCAGAAAGGATTCAGAATCGGAGTACTGTTGGTCTCACCGGAAGGACCTCACATCCTGCTCGCCTTCAAGTTGAATTTCAAAGTCACTAACAACCAGGCGGAATATGAGGTGTGCATTGTAGGGATGGAAGCCGCTCTGGAAATCAGAGTTAAAAAGTTGGAAGTAATAGGAGACTCAAACTTGGTGGTATCACAAGACAATGGCGATTGGAGGGTAAGAGAGGAGAAGCTGAAGCCATACCACAAGGACTTGGAAGAGTTAATTCGGCAATTTGAGGGGGTGACGTTCACACACATCCCTAGGATGAAAAATCAGTTCGACGATGCCCTCGCTACTTTAGCATCAATGGTTGAGTTACTTGTGGGAGTAAGATTGCGACCCATCATGATTGAGCAAAGAGACCGGCCGGCTTATGATTATGTGATGAAAATTGAAGAAGTCAACGACGGCTTGCCATGGTACCATGATCTATGGAACTTGGTGAAAAAAGGAGAGTGTCTGGAAAGAGCAAACGAGAAGGATCACACCACTTTACGACGGTTGGCGTTGCAATACATTATCTGCGGAGGAAGGTTGTATAGGAGATCATACTGTGGTATGCATAAACTATGCATCCATGGTGGGGAAATAAAGAGCGCGATTGAAGAAATCCATGAAGGTGTGTGCAGTCCCCATATGAGTGGGATCATGCTAGCCAAGAAGATATTAAGGCAAGGATACTTTTGGTCTACCATGGAGACAGACTATGTCGAGGATGTACAAAGATGTCACAAGTGCCAAGTCCACGCCAATCTGAAGCATGTACCTCCCACTGAGTTACACTCAATATCTTCGCCATGGCCCTTCTCGGTATGGGGCATAGATGTGATTGTAAGGATCACTCCGCCGGCATCGAATGGTCATGAATTCATCTTAGTGGCAATTGATTATTTCATGAAGTGGGTGGAAGCAGCCTCTTATGCCACTCTAACGGCGGTCCAGGTGGCGCATTTCATCAAGCAAAATATCATCTACCGATATGGGGTCCCCAAAGCATTGGTCTTCGACAATGGGGTACATTTCAAAGGAAGGGTTGCCGAAGTACTTGAAGACTTTAATATCCAAGTGCATAAATCCATAGTATATCGGCCGCAAACTAACGGTGTCGTAGAGGCAGCAAATAAGACCATCAAAAACATCTTGGAAAAGGCCGTCGAATCCTCAAGGGATTGGCATGAAAAATTACCATTGGCACTTTGGGGTTATCGTACCTCTATCCGTACTTTAACGGGGGCAACACCCTATTCATTGGTATACGGCATGGAGGCGGTACTCCCAATAGAGCTAGAGGTACCATCCCTAAGGGTAATTGTGGACGGCCCACGGAAATCGGTGTGGTTTAGCATTCGAGAAGATTAAAAAGGTTGTTGTTAGAGTCGCCACCCGGATTTGAGGTCCGAACCCGAGAAACCGATTAAAAATGACTCATTTACCCATTGAAAAAAAAGATTTTACTGATCATGGCGAAACCCAAGATTTCTCGGATTCGGGGGTTTGGTTACGAGAGGGGAAGGTTTTTACGGCACCCCTTCTCGCCCGGTCCGTGAACCGGTCTCTACTCAATATTTTATGGGATTTTGAAAATGTTTGAAATTCGATTCTAATCACAAAAATAGGGGATCTGGAATGGAAATTACATAAATAGCAAGTGAACACAAAATTGCAAAACTAATTGTGAATGCTTGTGCTTGATGATTTATATGTAAATGACAATAACAATAAAGAAAAATGGTAGCGAATATTCACAGAAGATAACCACAACAGAAACTACACAACATCTCCAAGAATCATGATCATGAGACTTAATCTGACTTAAAATCTGGATTCTAGAATAGGCATTGAGCGCTCAAGGGTAATGGATTGAGCGCTCAAGCTCTCCAAACCAGCTTGAGCGCTCAAAGCTTATGACTTGAGCGCTCAAACCAGTTTCTGGTTCCCATGAATTTAATCCTTTTTACAGCCTATTCTTTCATTCTTTGCAAGATCAAGCCCTAATAAAACATTTTTCATGATGTTTTAAGTGAAAACAGATGGCTCGATCTCATAAAGAATAAAGAAAATCAAAGAATCACCATAAATTAATGAAAAAATTGCTTGAGAATGGAAATAAGAGAGGTATTCAGATCATATGCCCAACAAAAAAAAAAATACTCATACACACAAAAGGAGGTTAAATCAACAGTAACCAACAAAAGAGGCTAAGAACAGCTTGAGCGCTCAAACTTAGGACCTTGAGCGCTCAAGCCATAATGTGGCCTTCTGGTTTTTGACTTGAAAACAGATTCTGAGTGGTTCGAAGGACCATAAACATGTAGGATGAAGATTTGTGAAACTATGCAGTCACTGTATTACATTTAAATACAGGATTTTCAGAGGTTTTGAAACTTGATTATCATAAAATTGTTAATCCATACTCATGCAAATGGTTTTAAAGTAAAAACAAACTATTTTAAAGACTAGATGAGCATGATTTAACTATTAAATGATGATTAAAATCCCCGATAAAGTTCAAAACTCAACAAAACAGAAACTGCCCAGAACTGGACTTGAGTGCTCAAGCCCTGAGACTTGAGCGCTCAACCCCTGTTTGAAAAATGCAGATTTTGGCAGTGGTTTTAAACAACTTTTTAGACTTTTTGTGAGTTCAATGCAAGTATAAAGAACTTGTTTGAGCTCACTGGTCACCCTCAGATGAACCAAAACAGTGAGTATCACTTATCAAACTACCTTTTTTTTTCACTTGATTGGAAGCTTGAACTTGGTTGTGGGTTTGAAGATAAACAATTGCTGGTGTTTTTGGTTGGTATTGTGGATGGGTGAAACAATGTATGTGGTTGATTGAAGATTAAGGGTCGAATTTTTGGATTTGAAGAATGTTTTTTTTTTCAAGTGGTTTTGGTGGAATGTGAGTAGTATTGTAGAGAGAGAGAGAGAGAACGATTTCTGGAGGATTTTTTTTTTTGAGCTGGAGTATGAGGATGGATTTCCCCCAAAACCAGGGGTGGTGAATGGTTTAAGTAGGAGTGAGTGGGGGGAAAAGAAAGGAGAGAGAGAGTAAGTGGGTTTTGTATTAGGGGTAGTTTAGGAGTAGTTTAGGAGTAGGTTTAGGGTGTATTGTACGCATACAGATCGTATAAGATCACCCCCAGATGCTCCCATGCAGAAAATCTCATGATTAGATATTCTGCAGATTCCTGACTGGTTCAGAGTTGAGCGCTCAAAGCCGTAGGCTTGAGCGCTCAAGGTGCTCCTCAGGAGATTGAGCGCTCAAGGTAGTGTTCAGGGGTTTGAGCGCTCAAGGTCTCAAGCTTGAGCGCTCAAGGCTCTTGATAGCGAATTGATGGTGTGGTTTGGTTTGATGATGCTTGGATTGGTTTGGGTTATTTGGTGGTGTTTGGTTGATTTTAACCAAGTTCAAGTCATTTTCACAAGTTTCGGGTAGTCAAGATTGGTCTGTTTCATCATCGGGAATGCTCGAGCATATCCCGGGTTCAAAATCGGGGTGTCTACAGTTGCCCCTCTTGGATGAGACTCGATGCCATTGATTTGGTATGAGTAACATCCAAGACATAGACAACCCGACTCGTTCCCCGTGATGTATCTCAAGCCATAAAGAAAAGCATTAAAATCATGGTCGCGCCACTCGGGCTGCCTACGTACCCTATTGCAGGGATCAGACCGGCGTAGTTCCTCGGGGCAATTGAAAACCCTTTGATCAATAAACCAACATAAATGGTTTCAAAAACCCCTCAAGAATGATGATTTAAACAGGAACAAGGCCCTCAAAGTAACGATTTTAAACGGACACATGGTCCTCAAAAATTTTAATTTTAAACGAACACGCGGTCCTCAAAACGTTTGATTTAAACGGACAGGTGGTCCTCAAAATATTGATTTAAACGGACACGCGGTCCTCAAAACACTGATTTTAAACGGACACGTGGTCCTCAAGATGTTTGATTTAAACGGACGCGTGGTCCTCAAGATGTTTGATTTAAACGGACATGTGGTCCTTAAGACACTGATTTAAACGGACACGTGGTCCTCAAAATGTTTGATTTAGACGGACGCGTGGTCCTCAAGATGTTTGATTTAAACGGACACGTGGTCCTCAAAATGTTGATAGAAACACTTCACGCAACTACCGAAATTTAGGTCCTTAGATCAACATGCGTTCGATTGATTGGGACCAAAGAGTCCAGAACACACTAACAAAACGTAAGAAATGCCTAAAATGCCCCTGCAAAGCTTGCAAAAGAAGCCAAAATGTCATGCCAGAACTGGACTTGAGCGCTCAGGGTATCCCCCATTGAGCGCTCAACCCTACCTTGAGCGCTCAACTCCAGATCTTTGAGTGCTCAACCCCTGATGTCGACCCTTCAGTGCTCAAAAGGCTCAACTTGAGCGCTTGAACCCTTGAACGGGGACGACGGTTCAGAACCTCAACGTCGGTTTTAACTCTGATTTTACTCCGATTAACTCCCATAACGTTTCAAAACGTCCCGAAATTAAATCCCTACTCCTCTCTCACGATTCCGGACTAAACCCTTACCTTTTCTACTCAAAATCCTTGCAAAATCGAAAACCCCCAATTCCTAGGGTTTGTCCATACAGTTTCGGTCCGATTTTGGTTCGATTAAGGCTCAATTTCGAATCTTAAATCGGCTTTCATGGAGAATCCCGACGAGTCACGACCCCCCACGGGTTTGCCGACGTCGGCAGAGAGCAGCGGTGATGGTACGGTGGTACCACCACCGGCGGGTTCAAGCGCTCAAGGTGCTACAGCGGTTGAAACTGGTACTACAGGGGTTGAAACGCCATCCTCAACCACAGACGCGACAGGCAGAGGGGAAGAAAGGGAGAGGGAAGAAGAGGGCGGCAATGGTGACCAGCCGAAGGAGGCCGGCGGTGATGGTGGTGGTGATCCAGTGGTTTCTGGTGGTGGTGGAGACCCAGCCACCGAGACGGTGGTGGCTGGTGATGGAGGTGGTGAGAGAGAGGGTGGTGAGGGTAGTGTTTTAGGTGGTGGTGATGCCGCGGCGGTGTTGGAGAGGGTTGAGGAGAGAGATAGGGAGGTGGTGGAGATTGCGAGTGTGAGCGAGACTAGTAGTAGTGGTAGTGAGGAGACGGTTGATGAGAGAGGGACTGGTGGTGGTAGCGGCGGAGACAGGGCGGTGAGTACGAGCGGGGTGACCAGGACCAGGGCGCCCCGCTGGAGGATAGAGCCTAGACCCGGTCAGCAGCTTAGTGGTGGTGACCGGGGGAAGGCGGTAGTGATAGGTGATGAGTCAGCGACTCAGAGGACGAGCGGTGGGCCGTCGGCTCAGGGGCCAGTAGGGATCTCTCGGGAGGATTATCTTGAGCACGCTCCTCAGGAGGTGGTGATGGCAGCAGCAGCAGATGCCCCGGGGATTCTGGATGCGGCGAGGGAGGCCATTGTTGAGGGTAGGGAGAGGGAGGCGGTGTTACTACCAGAGGCGGCAGATGAGGATGCTGCGGCGAGGGCCTTTTGGGAGGAGTTCGAGACAAAGGAGGCTGCGGAGGAGGCCAGGCTACGGGCTGAGGAGGAGGAGAGGGCAGCCGGCCACAGGACTACAGTGGTTCAGGCCGCCAGACAGCGGTTGAGGAGAGGGAGGCCGGCGTTTGACGCGGTGACTTATGCTCCACCAGTGCACCTCTTCGTGCCGTCTAGTTCAGAGGACTACACTCCCCGCCGGGAGTTGTACTTTGGAGAGGAGGTGTTACTGGACCCCGAGGTCCACCTCTCGACTGACTGCCTGACGGTATGCTTGCTTTACTTTCCAATTTATCGCTTCCATGCACTTTCAGTAGCTAGAAATCTTTATTTGCATTGAATGATTGAATTACTGCTTGATTGATGATTGGATTTGATGACTGATTGATTGATTGGACTAACACCCGTTTGCTTGCCTGTTTATTATCTGTTTGCAGAGAAACTTGCGCTTGAAGGCTCATGGAGGTATGGGCTCCAGTTGGGAGATCTACCAGCAGCTACATGCCTCTGTGAAGGCATTGGTGGATCAGGCAGGGTTCGGGGCATTCATCCCGACTCTCTCGAGCACACAGCATGACCATGCCGTGGTGACGGCATTGGCAGAGAGGTGGAGGGACTCTACAAGTTCTTTTCACCTTATCTTTGGAGAGGCGACGATGACGCCGCTGGACTTCTCAGCACTCACGGGGTTACGGGTAAGAGGAGACCCGATCTCGTTCGACTCAGGGATAGGCAGAGATGAGGCTGCTCTGCGGTGGTTCTTAGGCTTCGTGCCCACCAGGGAGGGAGAGACGGCCACATATGGCCAGTTCAAGACGGCAGGTTTGGGCTTGCCGACAGACGAGGAGGATGCAGCACGAAAGGCGAGGTGCTACTTGTTATACCTTTTTGGGGCTTCACTGTACCCAAATAGGCGTAACAGGGTGCACCTCTCCTACCTCGGAGGCTTGAGGGACTTCGCCCGGGCGGCAAAGTATGACTGGGGTGGAGCAGCGCTCGGGAGCTGCTATGCTTTCATGAATGCAGTCTCAAGGCGGAAAGGGACTGGCATTTCTGGACTGTGGAGCGTTTGGGAGGTAACGATTCGAACCTTGGTTCGAAAATTTAAAATGCATGCATTTCAATACTTGCACTTGATTATCAAAACTTACACATGACTGACCAACTTGTTGTTTGCATTGCAGCTCTGGGCTTATGAGGTCTTGGGGTTACACCCCCCAGAGACACGTCACCGGGACCCGAACGTCATCCCTCGGGCACTGTGCTGGGGAGAGGGCTTCCGGTACGGTGGTTTAGAGCGGGGGAACCTCCAGGTCCTCCGTGTTTCGCTAGACAGACTCTCTGCTTCTCTGGTAAGTACTGAATTCTCACATGCATTTGGTTTGCTTTCAATCCATTCATAGTCATGCATTAGATTACTGACGCCTGAATGATGCTTGCAGGTCCGCTGGGATGTATGGGACACCGCCGACGAGCCTTACCTGGCTCGGAGCAGGGAGATCACGAGGGGGAGGGTCTTACTTGAGTGCCAGTACGGCTGGTTCTGGTACCTTGGTGATAGGGTGCTGCGCCAGTCGATACGGGCTGAGAGACCTCAGGTTCCAGGGCGCCTCCCTCCTCAAGTGCTGATGACGTCTCGGTACACGCTGGCAGAGATCGAGCGTTATACCACGCCCGATCTGGACCTGAGCCAGTACTTGCGTCCGGCCTTGAGCTATGTTGATTATCGGAGGAGGTACTTGGCTGGTTCGCTGAGGGCAGCAGAGTGGAGGGATAAGGTGGAGAGAGAGAAGGCCGCGAAGGCGCGCGCCTCAGCCGGAGGAGTGGCAGGAGGTCAGGGCGAGGGTGTTGGTACCCTGACAGAAGAGACAGAGGCGGCTAGGTGGTGGGTGCATGTTACCTCCGCTGGTGGAGAGGCAGGGGTCATAGATATCCCGAGACCACCGGCTGACTTCCCACCGCTCTCGGCACCGGTAAGAAACATTCTATTTATTTCATATCGAATGCCTTGATTATGAATGCTCAAATGTACTGACAACACGAATCTTGATTTTGCTTGCAGGTTTCACAGGAGGCGGCACAGACGATGTATGAGCAGAATCGGGGACTTCGTGTCCTGATACGTCGCCTCTTAGCCGGACAGGAGGTCGCCATCCGCTTGGAGGGTGAGCCAGCACCTCCCGCTGCCCCTAGGCCTTCTCGCCCGAGAGTTGCACCGGTATGCTACTTACATTCCTTGTCCTTTCAATTCCTTGATTATATCATGTACTGATTCCTTTTCTTGTTTGCTTGATGATGCAGCCGCCTGTGATCAGGAAGAGGCCCCACGATGGAGCCGGCGGTCCTGGAGACACGACCGTGCGGCTCGGGCGTTCGAAGCCTGCGAAGGTGGGACTCGAGGAGGTGGGACCGCGGAGATCTACTCCTCAGAGGGTGGAGATAGCTCCTGAGGGGATGGTGGAGGCGAGCTCGAGTGATGATGACAGTGTCAGTGACACTAACTACCCCTCTTCCCGGCAGGAGCGACTGGAGCAGCGGTGCGGTGACGAGACTGAGAGCTCAGATGAGACGATGGACGAGTCTGAGTAGTATATAGTAGACATGGAGTAGTGTTAGAGTCTTGCTTTTACTTTTGATCTTTTCTTTTGATTGGGCCTGCGTGCCCTGGTAGGTAGGTGGATTGGGCCTGTGTGCCCCAGTAGACAGATGGATTGGGCCTGTGTGCCCCAGTAGTTAGTGATGATGCTCAGACTTGATGTTTTGATTTTTCATGGATTTTGATCAGAGTATATACACGATTTGCACTTTCATTGTTTATTGCATTGTTCTCTCGCTTTTGATGTACAAATGAACCAACCTATTGTAGAACGTATACAATTTATTCACAAAACTTTGAATCCAAGCATCCAAATACAAAGTTTAAAATTCAACTCCAAAGAAAGGCTAACATGTTCATGAATTTGGACGAAACATGATTATTTGAGTTTATGTAGAACTGGAAGATGTATTTACACGTTACACGGCCTGACACACTCCTCGTATATGTACAATTGATGACCGATGAATCAAAAATGACCTTAGAACAGAATTTGATGTTCATAAGGCGTATTTAAGAAAATAAAATGCTTCGTGAGCCTGCTTAAACATGATGAATTGCCATATCACTGCTTTGAACAAGTCATAAATGACGTAAATGCCCCTGTGACCGTCACAATTCGGCCTGAGGTCCCACGGGACCATTTTTGATATGGTGACGGAGTCCATTTCATTGCCCAAGTTGGTCATCGAAACCCCAAAACTCTATATCCTTGAAAAATTGCCCCGGAAACAGTTCTGATAAGTCATGACTCTCCTCCGACACGTGTCTCAATTATCGGACATGGCTTGTGAAGCTTGGAAATGGTTTTGAATGTCCAATGGCCATTTTAAGTTTTGAACTTCCATTTTCGCGTGTCCCGTGTCCATATACGTATTGGCTTGATAAAGTGGGTTATGGAACACCCCGTGAAGTCACAAATACCCTTTAGGACTTGGTCGAATAGTTTAACAAAGCTCGGGAAGCTTGAAAACGAACCCGGACATCCAATGGCCAACCTCATGCCTTAACCTTGCATATTTGCGTATCCCGTATCCGTATGCGTATCGGCTTGATTACTCGGGGAACGGGACATTCCGTGAAGTCATAAGTACCCTTTGGGACTTGGTTTAGGTGGTGGGGTGCTTAAAATAGGTTTCGGACATCAAATGGGCCAAAATGCAGTTGCAGCTGCTGCTGCTGTTTTTGCAGGCCTTGAGCGCTCAATGTGGGTTGAGCGCTCAATGTGGGTTGAGCGCTCAAGCTCACTACCTTGAGCGCTCAAGGTGGTCCAGAGGGGATTGAGCGCTCAACCTTATGGCATTGATCGCTCAATGTCTGTGCTGGGCAAGTTTGTGGTGTTGCTTCCCAATGCATTTTTGGACCCTTTTGCATGGTTTTCTCTGCCCCAAACGTCTTGTTGCTCTGTTATAACATCCCCCAAGCTTTGAACATCACCTTCCCAAGGTCTTTTCATCTTTTCCCCACAAATTCCATGCATTTCCAATGCATTTTCAAATTTTTCCAACAACAATACTTTGAAAACATGCATTTTGACCATCTTGAAAATGCAATCTTTAATTTCCAATGTTGCATGTCAAATTTGTAAGATTCCTCTCAAATCTCCTATAAATACCATGTATAATCAAGCATTTCCCACATACCATCTCCATATCAACTTTTCATCCCTTCCTCCATATACTTCCTTTGTCCATTTTTCATCACTTCCACATGGCTGCCCTCGACCCTTCTGTCATCAACACTTGGGTTGCGCAGCCTTGACAACATTGATTGGTTCAACTTTCGAGGTCTCGGGCTCAATGCACTTCGCCACCTCCATACTTTTCCTATCCGTCAAGACCTTTTGCGTGCCGCCGTTCATTGTTGGGATTCAGAGCTCCACATGTTCCGTTTTGGCTTGCAAGAGCTTTGTCCAACCGTTGAGGAATTTCAAGCATACCTTGGCGGTAATACTTTTGCCGATCCCGTCATACCACCTATTCGCCAAAACTATGCCGACATTCTCAGTAGGAAGCTTGGCTTAGGGAACGGCACCGCTCGTTTCTTGATTCGCAATGAGACCCTCAATGTCCTTCGTCTCTTTGCAGATTATGGCCCTACAGGTGATCTTTTAGACTTTACCGTCCAAAATCGACACATGTTTGCACTTTGCATGTGTCTCTTGGCATTGTACTTGTTGGTCCCATCTGATGGCCATCCTAGTTCTGCCATTGTCGGTGTTGCTGCTCAGATTGAACAGCGAAGGGATGTGGTTCCTTTGGTCTTGGCTGAGACAATCATGGGCTTGGATGCGGTTAAGGCTGGGAGGACAGACACGTTTGCCGGGAGTCCGCTTTTGCTTCAGGTTTGGTTTATTTGGTCTGGATGTTTTTGGTTTTATGATTTTGGGAATTTTGGTTATTGGCTTGGCTTTGACTTTGGTTTGGATACTTTGGATTGCAGATGTGGTTATGTGACAAGGTTGGGCTTTTGAGGGAGCCGGCAGGTGATTGGGTTTACGAGCCTCGAACTTGGGTGAATAGGCCATTTGTGCATGATGAGGCTGATGAAGATGAATGGATTGACTTCTTCAGGTCATTGGAGGAGGATCACGTCGCTTGGAGATGCCATTGGTTGCCTTTGCCGGACATGACAGCCAATCATATGGGAGACACATGGGTGATCTTGGCGGGACTACAAGGATACGCATACTATTTTCCACAGCGCATTCTTCGCCAATACTGCATCCGCCAAGAGGTGGAGTATACTGTTCCTGCCACCTTCAGCCTTCCCACATTCAAACATTTCGTTCTCGAGCATTATCGCACTTCTTGGAGACACAGGGTTGTTTGGGCTCCTGATCCCTACCCAACTATTCATTTAAATAGACACTACAGAGATTGGATGAGGATGCAGATGAGGGCGCAACGCTGAAGAAATTAGCGCAATTTTCCTTTCAACTCACTAGGCTTTTTCCCGAACCAACTCATCAGATTTAGACCGAACCCCAGGATAGGGTTGCCTACGTATCCTTTTTCAAGGAATCAGGTCATGACGTAGTTCAGGCTTAGGTTCACTCGGGTATTAACACTCTCCTTTTGTGCTCTAAATTTTGCCTGGCACCACCTTTTCAGGTTTTTGATCCAGCGAGCTCTTTCTTGAATTTTTGCCTTAAATTTTGCCTAGACCGCCCAGTGTGGGTTTTCGGCCTAGCAGGCTTGCTCTAATTTTTGCTTGGGTCGGTTCGCCCTTGCGATTTCCCGCCCAACGAGCATCTCTCAGGGGTAGTATCGCTTGAGTTGGTCCAAATTGACAAGATTGCTGAACTCGTTACCATCCAAATCTATGATCACTGCTGCCCCACCGCCGAGGATAGTTTTGATGATGTATGGTCCCGCCCATTTCGGTCTGAATTTTCCCCGTGGATCGAATATTGGTGCTCGAAACTCTTTCACCACCATATCTCCTTCGATCAGATCTCTGGATTTTACCTTCTTGTTGAACAAGGCGAGCAATCCTTCTCTGATATCCCTGAATGTGATATAGTGCCCACAGCCTCCTCTCATCAAACAACATTAGTTCTGCGAATCTGTCGCTCATCTAGTCAGCCTTATCGATTTCACTTTCTATCATCACCCTCAAAGACGGCACTTCAAGCTCAATGGGAAGTACTGCCTCCATACCATAGACCAAAGAATAGGGTGTTGCCCCTGTTGGGGTTCGGATAGAGGTGCGGTATCCCCATAATGCCAATGGCAGCTTCTCATGCCAATCCCTAGATGATTCAATGGTTTTCTCCAAGATATTCTTGATCGACTTGTTTGCTGCTTCTACTGCTCCGTTAGTTTGTGGCCTGTACACTGTTGACTTGTGCACTTGAACATTAAACTCTTCGAGTACTTCTGCTACTCTTCCTTTGAAATGCACACCATTGTCTGATACGAAGACATTGGGGACCCCGTATCGATAAATGATATTTTGCTTGATAAAATGGGCCACTTGTACTGCTGTCAATGTAGCATAAGAAGCTGACTCTACCCACTTCGTGAAGTAATCGATCGCCACCAATATAAACTTGTGTCCATTTGATGCTGGTGGCGTGATTTTCCCGATCACATCTATTCCCCACACTGAGAAAGGCCAAGGCGTTGCCATTGTGTGAAGTTCGGATGGTGGGACATGCATGAGATTAGCATGGACTTGACATTTATGACATCTTCGCACATACTGAACGCAATCCGTTTCCATGGTCAACCAGAAATATCCTTGCCTCAGAATTTTCTTTGCCATCATCAATCCGCTCATGTGGGGACCGCAGATTCCTTCATGGACCTCTTCCATCACCCTTTTTGAATCATTACCGTAGATGCACAGCTTGTGCATACCACAGTAAGACCTTTTGTACAACCTTCCACCACAGATGATGTATTGCGACGCCAACCTTTGCAATGTTATTCGATCTTTCTTGTTTGCTCCTTCCGGATATTCTCCTTTCTCAACCAGATTCCAAATATCGTGATACCAAGGTAGACCATCATCAATTTCTTCAATATTCATCACGTATTCATAAGCTGGCTTATTTCTTTGCTCGATCATGATTGGCCTCATTCTCACCCCTACGGGCAATTCTACCATTGACGCCAGGGTTGCAAGTGCATCGGCGAACTGATTCTTCATCATTGGTATATGAGTAAAGGTTACTTGCTCGAATTGATGAATCAGATCGTCGAGATCCTTATGGTATGGCTTCAACTTCTCTTCCCGCACTCTCCAATCACTGTTGGCTTGGGAAACCACCAGATTTGAATCCCCAATCACTTCCAACTTCTTCACCCTGATTTCAAGAGCAGCTTCCATTCCAACAATACATGCTTCATACTCTGCCTGGTTATTCGTAACTTCGAAATTTAACTTGAAAGAGAGGGGAATGTGCGGCCCTTCTGGTGAAACCAGCAGTATGTCGATCCCAAATCCTTTCTGATTTGCTGCTCCATCGAAGTACAGCTTCCAAACATCATCTGCCACTGCCATGACATGCTCATCGGGGAATTGAAACTTTGTATCTTCTGGCCCCTCAATCGGGTGATCTGCCAGGAATTCTGCAACGGCCCTGCCTTTCACTGATTTTCTTGTTACATACTTGAGTTCAAATTCGGCCAACAAGAGTAACCATCGTGCCAGTTTTCCAGTGAGTGCTGGTTTCTCAAACAGATATTTAAGAGGGTCCATACGAGAAATCAACACTACCGAATAAGCTAACATGTAGTGCCTTAGCTTTTTGGAGGCCCAGACAAGGGCCCAACAGGTTTTCTCCAAAGGTGTGTATCTTTCTTCGGCTCCAACCATCTTCTTACTTAGATAATAAACC
>CM037151.1:21281417-21438917 GCA_020921065.1 Vaccinium darrowii
GCCTTCTCGACTCCTGCTTCGCCTTCTTGTGCCAACATACAACCCATTGCAGACTGCGTTACTGATAGATACAGAATGAGAGGCTTCCCAGGTGTCGGTGGCATCAACACTGGGGGACTTTGAAGATATTGCCGGATTGACTCGAAGGCTTTCTGGCACTTGTCATCCCACTTGAACGGTATCCCTTTCTTTAATAGATGAAACATCGGCTCGCAAGTCGATGTTAACTTTGCGATGAATCTACTGATGAACTGGATTTTCCCGAGAAAGCTCCGTACCTCCTTTTCCGTCCGAGGTGGCTCCATATCGAGAATGGCTTTGATTTTTGATGGATCAACTTCGATTCCCCTGGTGGTGATCATGAATCCCAACATCTTCCCAGCAGTGACCCCAAATGTGCATTTCTGTGGATTGAGGCGCATTCAGTATTTACGAATCCTTTCAAAGAATTTGCGCAATGCCGGGAGATGCCCTTCCCTTCCTTTTGCTTTTACGATCATGTCATCCACATACACCTCGACCTCCTTATGCATCATGTCGTGTAGCAGGGTTGTAGTGGCTCGCTGGTAAGTTGACCCAGCGTTCTTCAGTCCAAATGGCATAACTCGATAACAGAACGTTCCCCATTCAGTGGTGAAGGTCGTTTTCTCTCGATCTTCTGGAGCCATCAGAATCTGGTTGTACCCCGAGAACCCATCCATAAATGATAGCAGGGCATGCCCTGCTGTGCTATCCACCAATACATCAATGTGTGGCAAGGGAAAGTCGTCCTTCGGGCTAGCTTTGTTCAGATCTCTGAAATCTACACACACCCTAACTCTTCCATCTTTCTTGGGTACAGGTACAATGTTCGCGACCCATTGGGGATATTCGGTTACCATCAGAAAACCGGCATTGAACTGCTTGGTGACTTCTTCCTTGACCTTTTCTACCCAATCCGGCCTAATTTTCCTCAATTTCTGTTTCACTGGTTTTGCACCAGGGTACAAGGGAATTCGGTGTTGCACAATCTCAGGATCGATTCCAGGCATATCTGCCTGGGACCAAGCGAAAACATCTTCGAATTCTTTGAGTAAATCAATGAGCAATTTCTGTTCCTCCGAAGATAGCCCGGAACCGATTTGAACCATGCGAGGATTTTCCTCATCTCTCAATTTTATTGAAATAACTTCTTCTTTTATTGGCTGAGCATGCCTTTCATTTTCCCTTTCGATTAGAGACTTAAGTTCTTTGGGTATTTCTCCCTCGAATTCAGTCTCATCATCGTCAGGGTCAACACAATTTATTTCGGGAATAGCAAAGTAAGCGAAATCACCATTCATTTCATTATCAAAGCCCTCTGAGGCGCAATACATGGCATCAGACTCAAATTCAAAATAGAAATGACGACGTGGAGGGCCATGAGGCACAAACTCCGACTCACAGTCAAGTTCATACTCTGATTCAGACTCGGACTCTAGCTTAGTGAATGCATTAGTAAATTTTACAACAGGAGTGAAAGTGCAATTCTTGTACTCTCCGACCGCATCCACTATCAGCATGCTGGGGTCTTCGAATGCCTCCTGTCCAAGCATCATCACTGCTGGCTCCTCTTTATCCTTACCTGTTAGACTGACCTCTTCGAACATTGACATCAAGATCCCACCATCCAAAGCCTCCATCTAGTCTGCTTTAAGGTCTTTCACCAATTGCTCAACCTTTTCATGCTCATCCTCGCTATCCCACGCATCATTAGCAAAGATTTCAAACCCTGGGTGCATCTTTCCACTTATTTCATTTACAAATGGCTCAGGTTGACCACGGTATGGTTCATTTGACCCTTCCCTGACAAAACGAATCTGGCGGTTTGTACTGGTGCTGGCCTTATTGGTCTTCCCTCTTTGCATCTCTTTCAATGTGGGTTCATATCCCAACCCAAAACGGCATCGCTAGGAAGGGAATTCAGGAAACTGAGCCACCCCCTGTTGAGCTCGACCCAAACCAGTTCCTGGCAGATAGGACATCCTTCTCATCATCTCAAGAACGGTGGTGCTGATTGAGAAATCATCATCGATGCATAGCGTGAACACACCGCCGGATGTATCAAAAGCGAAACCCCCAAGTTGAACATCATTCTCATCATGCATAATTTCTAGCAAGGGAGCATTATCTTTAGCATGAGGACGAATGCCTGTGTCTCCGTAGAGAGCAATCGCTCCACTTTCCAAACCAAGTAGAACCTTCTAATTCAGAGTGGATGGAACTGCCATAATATCTGGATGATGCATCCAAGGACGTCCTAGCAACAAATTGAACGAAGCCGGGATCTCGAGTACATGAAACTCTACTATCGACTTAAACCCCTTCGCAGCAATCTCCATTTCAACCGTCCCAAGCACACTGCGACGGGTGTTGTCGTAAGCTCGAACAGTGAGATCAGATGGCGTGAAATCTTTTGGCTTAAGCCCCAAGCATAAGGCCGTTCGTAGAGGACAGACGTTGAGTGCAGATCCATTATCTATTAACACCACCGGGATCCATTTCCCCATGCACTTCATGGTGACATGCAAGGGCTTGTTGTCGTCAATCCCTTCGAGCGGTAAGTCGGCTTCGGTAAAGGTTACGACATGCTTGGTTGGTTTAGTGGTAATGGTAGGCTTGGTAGTGATGGCGGCCATCATGGCTTCAGGGGTGATATCAGGAGCAATCTCCATGCAAGACAATGCTTGAGCAAGTTTCTGTCGATGCTCACTGGAGCTCATGAGTAGTCCCCAAATGGTTAAGGCAGCCGGGGTTTTCTCAAGTTGCTTTTGGATGGGATTCTCTTCAGTGGTTGGTGGGGGTTTTGAACGAGGTACCCGACTGTTGGTTGCAGAGGTGGCATAGGATTGGTTAACTGGCGGGTTAAAAAGAGTTTGAAAGTCGGTAGGGTTAGCGATTGGGTCAATGGGGTTGTTTGGTAGAATCGGTGGAGTTGGATTATTTTGTGGAGCTGGATTATTTTGTGGAGCTAGGTTAAAAGGTGCCTGGTTTAGGGTGTTAGGAGGCGGGTTAGAGGTACTCCCGGTGTACATTTGAGGTGGTTGATAGAATTGTCCACTCCGAAGGAGATGAAGAACTGAATCAATATCATCCCCCCACAAGTCGGTGCAGAGATCAACTAAGTCGCCTTCCGCCTTTCTCTTTCCCTTTTCAAAACTGGCTTCTCCCAAGCCCTTGGTAATCCCTTCCACCGTTGCTTCGCTCCATACATCTCCGTTCTCCATTGTTGCTTCGTTAACTGCCCAGACTTCATCATTTCCAACCCACAGCGGTGTGAGTGCTATATCTTCATTCTGATTGGCCCACACATTGGCCACATCATTCCCCTCCATTTGCTGTCCCCAGACATCGGGCAAACCACCGTTTAACATCATGATGTTGCAATCCTCCGGGATTTGCACTTGAGGTGCTGGAAGATTTTCATCGACTATGTAATCGTATGGTGTGAACTCTATTCCCTCCGTCATCCGATTTATGGCATGTTCACTCATCATGGAGAAATCAGGGCGGCCCTCCCACAATGGTGGCATCGGAAAATATGTTTCTTCAAAGATCATGGGGAGTGTAGACCCATCCAAAGGATCATTGGGGTCCATGAGCTGCCATTTGTTAGGGGTGGGATCCCATTCATCTTCCTGTGCACCATTTAATGCCTCATTCTCTTCTTGCCAATTCTGTCCCTGTCCTTCTTCCACAGGTTGTTGATTTTGTACCATCGGCAGTGGTTCAAAAAGATTGAGAAGCCGAATCCATCAAGTGGATCAACAAACATTGGATCCCAAAGTTGATTAACCATGGCATCAAGTGGGGGTTCTTCATTAAGCTGTTCATTTTGTGGCCATACTTCTTCGTTCACCAGATTACCGGCCACCATCTGCTCATATTCTCGAGCTTTCATAGCCATTATCAAATCACCCCATTCTTGCCATATTGTAGGATCCAAATGTGCATCAAGAAAGCACGCCTCACATTCATCGCACAATGGGCTTAGGGTCTGTTTCTGGTACAATGAATTGGCTTGGGTCAAATGGAGTGGGGTTTTGGTCCTTTTGAGTGGAGCTGAGGATTATCTGGCTTACATTACCGTTTCTTTTATGAGCTGGCAATGGGTTGGTGACAACATTGGGTTTTTCGGTGGGGTCTCGAATTTGTTTATTGTCAATGAGGTCTTGAATCTCGTGACGCAGACGCTGACACCTTTCAGTGGGATGGCCAGGTGTTTGATGGAAGACGCAGAAGGTGTTTGGGTTGTAAGTTGGTGGGGGATTTTGTGGAGGTGGAGTTGGTTGGAGAGGTTTAATTTTTCCTTGCTGAACAAGTCGCTCGAAAATGACTGGTAGAGGTAAAGGGAGAGGGGTGAAGACACGCCGTCCTCTTTGGCTTTGGAATGGTTGAGTTGGTTGAGCTGGTTGGGACAGGATAGCATTTATGGGCTCGGCTTTATGAGGCTGGTGATTCATGGAATTGGATGAGGTGCCTGTTGTGTAACTGGGATTTGCATACAGGGACGAGGTGTTCCCAATGTAATTGCGCTTAGTTTTGGGGATTGGATCTCCTTTCTTCAACACCCCACTTTGTAAGGCTTCTTCAATTGTCAGACCCGTTTCAAAGTAAGTCTCAAAATTATGCGCTTGGGCCGTCACCATGTATTGGGCCAAATCTGGCTGAAGGTTCTTGGTTATGATGGGCATTTGATCTTTGTCACTGGGACGATCGGTCATTTGCGCGGCCTTTGCTCTCCATCTCTTCACAAAATCTGCGAATGATTCTTTTTCTTTCATCTTAATACTCTCAAGTTCGCGAGTAGTGACTTTGAGCTGGACATTATACTCATACTGCTTAATGAAAGCAGCCACCATTTCTTCCCAAGTCTGTCTCTTTGAGATATCAAGTGACAAGAGCCATTGGAGTGCAGGCCCTGTGAGAGTCTCATGAAACATTTGCGCCATGGCAGGCTCATCGACTTCTTGCAATGAAAGAGAACTTACATATGCCTGAATATGTCCTCTCGGATCACCAGTCCCATCGAACTTCTCAAAGTCCACATGTTTGAACTTTTTAGGGAGCTTAGTGCCTGGGAAGATGCAAAGTTTGTTCATGTCGAAACCGGTAATGGCTCGCTTCTCATTCTTGGCCACAGATTCTTCTAGCTTGAGTATCTTAGCTAGCATTTCGGCCAATTGGGGATTCTCAAGGGGAGGAGGTTGTTCCGGGTGTTCATCATTTGGGACTTCTTGATTCCGAGCTCCACCATCGGGTATTTGCTGCTGAGGCGGGGGGAGTCGACTCTGAATATTTTACATGATTGCCATGAGTTGGGAGATTCGGGTATCATTCCGAACCCTCTCATCATGCATCTGCTTCCTCAGCTGCTCAAGCTCGTTAGGGGGATCTTGCTCCTGTTCAGCCGACATACTTGCTTCGGACTTCGGTGATAGGGATCTAGACAATCTTTGTCCGGGAGGTCGAATCCAAACAGGTAAGGTCTTCTTCTTCCTGGCAGGCCCAATGGTTCAAGAACTGAACATAAAGCAAAAGCCGGACTCAGATGTGTACTCGATGCGTTTAGTATGTACATGAAAGAATGATTTACAAATGCTCACTATCGCCTCATCTCATCTCAACTCACGGAGTTAGTCCTATTTCTAACCTTAGAGTTAATCTACCGGTTTCGGATCTCACTTGGAACCGTTTGCACAGAAGATTGTATCAACACCACGGGTAGGTCGTTACTCGGTGAATACGGCGTTTCAACCTAAAGCCTAAATGTTGACGCCGTAGTGCTTTTCTTGACCATCCGAGGCAAAGCAATGAGGTGCCGCCATCCAGATACAAGCGGTTCCAAGGTTAGTCTGAAACACGGGCGACCGTTTGGGCACGATCAACACCGGAGGTATCTCAAACTCCATGGATTTAAAGGGTTATTCTACCGGATTCAAATCTCACTTAAGACCATTGCACAGATGATTTCCAACACCCCGGGTAAACCATTACTCGGTAGGTACGGCGTTTCATCCTAAAGCCTAAATGTTGACGCCGTAGCACTTTTCCTGGTTATCCGAGACAAAGCAATTTGGACGTTGCATTCCAGATACAAATGATCTCAAGGCTAGTTTGAATCACGGGCGGCCGTTCGGGCACGACCAACACCGGAGGTATCTCAAACTCCATGGATTTAAAGTCTCCTAGACTGTATTCAACAGCTTTGGAAGATTGCCCCAACCCTCAAGTTTTTCTTTTAAGCGATAAGTCCTTGACATCGGATGGTCGGATTTGGGAAATCCTGATCCACACGAATTCCGTCAATGATCTAGGATCGGATGCCTAAGGGCGATCGACCCTCCTCGAGCCAAGGTCCCTTAAACCCGTCTAGATCAATGCTAGGAATCTGATGGTCCAAATTTTCCCACGTCCGGTCGTCCTAAAGGCTGGCTCGTTAGAACAACGTGCATATGGGATGCACGACTCATCATCGGGCTAAGGTAACCTTCTACTAACTGCCGAGAACCTGACTTATACTATACTTGACAACAAGAATATGTACAGATGCAAGTATTTGCGTGTATGCTGTATGGCATGCTTTGGAAAGACAGTAACACATAGCACATAACAATATGGAGCATATAATCTTAAGACTTGGGTTAGTTGCTAAACGTGGGGTTCTATGGTTAACTATATGCAAAGGCCGGTTTTGGTCACCAAGGGTACCCCGGACTCAAAATCAAAACCGCCTCCTACCATTAAAAACGATAGTGACGATGTGATTTATCACGGTCGAGGGCTGCTGGGCATTTCGGGATTCCCTGTCACCTGCAAGCCGGGCAGGATTGCCAAAACACGCCAGCGGGGCTAAGAACCATGCAAGTGCAATGCAAGAATTAAACTTCAAACATTCTCGAAATCCCACAAAATATTTTTCGAATTAAACCCACTTTTGATTAACACATATTTCAATAAAATTACATAAGTGTAATAAAAATTGCACAAATGTAATTAAATAAAATATATATTAACCAGAGTCCCTAGCAGAGTCGCCAGCTTGTGGACGGTCCACGGAAATCGGTGTGGTTTAGCGTTCGAGAAGATTAAAAAGGTTGTTGTTAGAGTCGCCACCCGGATTTGAGGTCCGAACCCGAGAAACCAATTAAAAATGACTCATTTACCCATTGAAAAAAAAGATTTTACTGATCATGGCGAAACCCAAGATTTCTCGGATTCGGGGATTTGGTTACGAGAGGGGAAGGTTTTTACGGCACCCCTTCTCGCCCGGTCCGTGAACCGGTCTCTACTCAATATTTTATGGGATTTTGAAAATGTTTGAAATTCGATTCTAATCACAAAAATAGGGGATCTGGAATGGAAATTACATAAATAGCAAGTGAACACAAAATTGCAAAACTAATTGTGAATGCTTGTGCTTGATGATTTATATGTAAATGACAATAACAATAAAGAAAAATGGTAGCGAATATTCACAGAAGATAACCACAACAGAAACTACACAACATCTCCAGGAATCATGATCATGAGACTTAATCTGACTTAAAATCTGGATTCCAGAATAGGCATTGAGCGCTCAAGGGTAATGGATTGAGCGCTCAAGCTCTCCAAACCAGCTTGAGCGCTCAAAGCTTATGACTTGAGCACTCAAACCAGTTTCTGGTTCCCATGAATTTAATCCTTTTTACAGCCTATTCTTTCATTCTTTGCAAGATCAAGCCCTAATAAAACATTTTTCATGATGTTTTAAGTGAAAACAGATGGCGCGATCTCATAAAGAATAAAGAAAATCAAAGAATCACCATAAATTAATGAAGAAATTTCTTGAGAATGGAAATAAGAGAGGTATTCAGATCATATGCCCAACAAAAAAAAATACTCATACACACAAAAGGAGGTTAAATCAACAGTAACCAACAAAAGAGGCTAAGAACAGCTTGAGCGCTCAAACTTAGGACCTTGAGCGCTTAAGCCATAATGTGGCCTTCTGGTTTTTGACTTGAAAACAGATTCTGAGTGGTTCGAAGGACCATAAACACGTAGGATGAAGATTTTTGAAACTATGCAGTCACTGTATTACATTTAAATACAGGATTTTCAGAGGTTTTGAAACTTGATTATCATAAAATTGTTAATCCATACTCATGCAAATGGTTTTAAAGTAAAAACAAACTATTTTAAAGACTAGATGAGCATGATTTAACTATTAAATGATGATTAAAATCCCCGATAAAGTTCAAAACTCAACAAAACAGAAACTGCCCAGAACTGGACTTGAGTGCTCAAGCCCTGAGACTTGAGCGCTCAACCCCTGTTTGAAAAATGCAGATTTTGGCAGTGGTTTTAAACAACTTTTTAGACTTTTTGTGAGTTCAATGCAAGTATAAAGAACTTGTTTGAGCTCACTGGTCACCCTCAGATGAACCAAAACAGTGAGTATCACTTATCAAACTACCTTTTTTTTTCACTTGATTGGAAGCTTGAACTTGGTTGTGGGTTTGAAGATAAACAATTGCTGGTGTTTTTGGTTGGTATTGTGGATGGGTGAAACAATGTATGTGGTTGATTGAAGATTAAGGGTCGAATTTTTGGATTTGAAGAATGTTTTTTTTGCAAGTGGTTTTGGTGGAATGTGAGTAGTATTGTAGAGAGAGAGAGAGAGAGAACGATTTCTGGAGGATTTTTTTTTTGAGCTGGAGTATGAGGATGGATTTCCCCCAAAACCAGGGGTGGTGAATGGTTTAAGTAGAAGTGAGTTGGGGGAAAAGAAAGGAGAGAGAGAGTAAGTGGGTTTTGTATTAGGGGTAGTTTAGGAGTAGTTTAGGAGTAGGTTTAGGGTGTATTGTACGCATACAGATCGTATAAGATCACCCCCAGACGCTCCCATGCAGAAAATCTCATGATTAGATATTCTGTAGATTCCTGACTGGTTCAGAGTTGAGCGCTCAAAGCCGTAGGCTTGAGCGCTCAAGGTGCTCCTCAGGAGATTGAGTGCTCAAGGTCTCAAGCTTGAGCGCTCAAGGTAGTGTTCAGGGGTTTGAGCGCTCAAGGTCTCAAGCTTGAGCGCTCAAGGCTCTTGATAGCGAATTGATGGTGTGGTTTGGTTTGATGGTGCTTGGATTGGTTTGGGTTATTTGGTGGTGTTTGGTTGATTTTAACCAAGTTCAAGTCATTTTCACAAGTTTCGGGTAGTCAAGATTGGTCCGTTTCATCATCGGGAATGCTCGAGCATATCCCGGGTTCAAAATCGGGGTGTCTACAGTAATGATAGAAAATGAAGCTGATGAAGCTGATTGGTTTAGTGAAAGGTTTGCCAAGCTAATGCTATTTGATGAAAGAAGGTTGCGCCCTTTATATCACATTCAGGGATACCAAAGGAGGATCGCTCGAGCATTCAATAAAAAGGTGAAGTCACAGGACTTGATTGAGGGAGACATGGTTGTAAAGGAGATTCACGCGCCAATATTTGATCCAAGAGGAAAGTTCAGGCCAAAGTGGGCAGGGCCTTACATCATCAAGACCATTCTCGACGGGGGAGAGACGGTACTCATTGATCTCGATGGGAATGAATTTGCCAATCTTGTAAATTTGGATCAACTCAAACGATACTATCCCTCAGAGATACTCGTTGTAACGCCCCCAAGATTTGGGTACGTTAATAATTATTACAAACCACAATAAAGTTTAATCCTTAAACTTTAATACAAATAACAACGTCCTCAAATACTATATAAATAATAACCGGGGTGGTTCTAGGTCTTCGTCTATCCCTGCGCCGAGTCATTCCCCACTCTGGCAGCATTTCCCGCTCCATAGGACTGGTCCCCGTAGTAGTGTTCCTGTCCATCTGAATAATCTGACATAATACGTCTGAGTCGCAAAAGCAACATCATGGTATTATGCCAGGGTTACACGAGTGCAACACCGTGAGCAAAGCCCAGTAGCTATGGCAGATTTAGCACCATTTAATGCAGAACCTGCTCAAAGACCTGGTCTGGGGTAAGCGGGGGCTCCTCCACTAGCGGCTCTAACACTGGAATCTCGAAGCAGTACGGTTCAGCATTAAATGGTGCTAAATCTGCCATAGCTAGGTCGAACTGGTATGTCGGCTCTATTGGTGCAGGCAAAGGTGGTAGCTGCTCCATCACAGGGATCGCATACATGTAGCATCCTAAATCCTGATCGTAGACAAGTCTGGGCTGGTACATCACCACTGGTGGTGTAACTGGCACGGTGAAAGGAAGGTACTGGGACGGTGTAGGGTCCACTGGTGCACTGTCTATCAAAGTCATGAGCTGAGTGCAGGACAGACTGGTAGTATACTCTTCTCCAGGCAGAGTAACGAAAGCCATAACCTACAAGATAGGAATTATATATTAGACTTAAAGTATAGGGACATAGACAGAACAACAGAAGTTCTAAGTACAATGCTTACGAAACTGTGGATACTAGAACTGAAAGTGCTACTTATCATTACAATCCGGCAAATCTATTGACTTGCTACAAAATGGGGTTTAACATCAACCCTCACAACTAGTACAGCATAGTTCAGGATAATACAACTACGGATCATCATAGTCTCCAAATACATAAATAGCAAATAGTTAGCCTAACTACTGTTAGGTCCTAGCTAACATCTCCATCAGAATACACCCGTCTACAGAAACATCCCCGGGTAATGAGCTCTCATGGTGCTCTCCCTCTCCACTGTCACCTCCGTCAGTCCAAAACACCTCCAAGTGATCCTCAGTCTTGGGTTCTGATAGTGGCGTCCTGTTGGATCAAGATAAGGGTCCTTGTATATGGGCACTTCAGTGTAGGTCTCCATATCCCCAAAGTCCAAAAGGTTAGAGATAATACGGTGTTCATTGGCAGGTCGGGTTCGGTACACTCGGGTAAACAGTACCTTGTTGGAGTAGATATCAGCATAACCCTGTGGTACATCTAGGGTATAGTGGTGGTCTACGCAGGGCTGGACGATGCAGATTGGACCCATGAAATACTGCTGAGTCTGTGGTTTCAGCGGGCAGGGGTAAATTGGGAAAACCTCAATATAGCAGTACATGCCGGGCTGAAGGCTAGTCATGTGGCTGTGCCAGGAGGAAAAATGTGGCAACGAAATTCCCAAGGGATAAGGGATAGGGTCTTCTATTTCACTTTCAGGTTCAGATTCCTGGGGCTCTTGGTTCTCTTCCTGGGCTACCTCCATCTCTATGGCCTCATAGTCAACCAACCAGTCATTAAAGTCAAAGCCTGGTGGGGGTCCATCATCTTCCTTATACAGATCCTCCTCATCCTCATCACTCTCATCATCCTCAAACTCCGAGTGAGACATATACCCTCCTTCATCTTCAAATTCCTCCGGATCACTCTCATCTGAATCACTTAGGGTAGTAGGTGGAAATGTGCCATGCTCACGGAGATAAGCTGTCATAAGTGGATAGTGGGTCATGTAGTCAAAGTCTGGATCAAGGTCTGCTAGTGACATGCTAAACCTTCTCTTGAACTCTTTGATCTCTTCTACCAACTCAGGGCTCAAAGGGGCCATCTACACAGAGAAATATCGAATCAGTGCTAACACATGGCTCAATAAACACTAGGGAGAAATATATCTTATTAGGTTCTAACTCTTTGTTTTCTTTAGTCTTTTATTACTAGCTTAGTGTCTACCCATTTACCAAAGGCCGGGGGTTGAACCTAAAGCTCTGATACCAAGCTGTAACGCCCCCAAGATTTGGGTACGTTAATAATTATTACAAACCACAATAAAGTTTAATCCTTAAACTTTAATACAAATAACAACGTCCTCAAATACTATATAAATAATAACCGGGGTGGTTCTAGGTCTTCGTCTATCCCTGCGCCGAGTCATTCCCCACTCTGGCAGCATTTCCCGCTCCATAGGACTGGTCCCTGTAGTAGTGTTCCTGTCCATCTGAATAATCTGACATAATACGTCCGAGTCGCAAAGGCAACATCATGGTATTATGCCAGGGTTATACGAGTGCAACACCGTGAGCAAAGCCCAGTAGTTCACTATACTAAGCTTCTAAGTAGCAATTCTAGAACAATATGTTCAAAAACAGTATATAATACTTGTGAACAGTAAACCATGCCATACATCGTGCGTGTCAATGCGGATCAGAGTAAACATGCGCAGAAAAACAGTATTTCGTTTCAGTATCTCAGTCTGTGTCACGTGTCATTTCTCAAAACATGATCTTGGTTCGTTTTCTCAAAAATCGTACTCAATAATCAACCGTTTCCCAAAAATATCATTTCCTCGTATAGTGCCTCTTTCAGCATTCTTCTTCAAATTTCATACATCTCCCACCACTCGAAAGTTTTTTTGGGTAAATAAGCTTGAAATAAAAGAAGACAATAGAATATACAGCCTACAAGGGGCATACCCCAGGGAGGACAAAGGAAAAGAAAAAAGGAAAAGGAAATAAAAGGGATGGCCACTTTGGCAACTTGGAGAGGGATAACATAACGTAAATACATAACAAAAACCTAATCTAAGTGTTTCTAAACCATCTTGGGAAGATGGGAGAGAAACACTCAAAATGAATCTACTTGATTGACGTTGAGGCTTGACATTGAAGCTCGAGCAAAGCAATAGGTAGGACATCCCGTTGGGGAGGGGTAACAAACAAAACTCAGCTGATTCTTAACTTCTGAACATGACAGATTCTGGGAAATTTTGGCAGAGTTTAGTGTGTTTTCTTATAAGCCCAGAAAACAGCCCCTGCCCAGAATTATAGCAATCCAAATGTATGGGTAACAGCAACAGAATGCAGCAGAGTAGCATCAAGGCACGGGTAACAACAATCACCGCAGCAGAAGCAGGACAGAATCTTTGAACACTGCAGCTACATGTAGCAGCAGCAAGCTGCAGTATGCAGCAGAACTGCAGCAGCAGTAAATAGGTGCAACAGCAGATCAGGAGCAGCAGGAGTAACAGGGATCATAACCGGATGAAGGACCAATGATCAGAGCTAACAGTATCAAGGGACCAATGATCCATTTAATGCTTGTAGTATCTTGATGTGTACACAGTAGTAGCCAGAGTAGTGTATTTTGTTCAGCCATGCAGCAGCAGTACTGTGCAATATCAGGTACAACAGCACCTTAAATGGGAGGACGCCCCCTCCCCAAGGGGATCATACGAGCCTAGGGACAACCCCCCAAGGCTAGGTTGAATCAAAGAGCCCTGAATAGCTAAAGAGAATGAGACTTGTGGCTTTATCCTAGAAGCTAAGATACATTAGCAATGCATTTCTGCCCAATCATCGATAGATAAATAGACATCATCGTGGATGCTGATCAGACACACAACAGTCCAGATGAGCCAATCATCTCTACGCAGTTAGGCCTAGCAGTGGCAGATTCTCAACGTGTACAGTGAACAAACAGGAGTAAACATATTGCAGTAATAGCAGATGATTGCAACAACCCTTGCAACCATGATATATGAACTCAAATGAAAGCTCTAATGCAACAGTGAATAAAAGAGTAATCAGAGATTGCAATAATAACAGGATTGCAACAGCCCTTGCAACCCATTAAGCACTTAACAACAACAGAAGGCATTAGTAGCATCCAGTATAACATGATAGGTTCTAATGCAAGCATTAAGTAGGAATCCATGGGTTGCAACAGCCCTTGCAACCCACACAACACAATACCAATTAATCATTGCCATGATCGCTTCAATTAAGATTAAGCATAGAGTCTCATACCAATAGCCTCCAATTGAATTGCTCCTGTGTATCCACTGGATACATAATCGGCAAACAAGTCTGCACCTTGCTAATTTACAACCTGCAATCACACACTTCCCAAATGGGACATTAGAGCTCCAAATCTCCACTCGCTCCTGCTGAATAACCTGTCACTGGACATCAATTAATGCACGATGGTAGTAAATTATGGAGATCAAATTAGTGCACCACTTAGATTAAATGCCACTTAGCCACACATTTACTACTCAGGTTCAGAATTAATTTGCCATGCTTCACACAAATATAATGGGCCCTTAGGAATTTTATTAAGTGACAAGAGTCTGCTCCTAACATCAGAACAAACCCTATTCACAACAAATGGAATTGTGTGTTGAGTATTCTGAAATTTCCTAAGGTTCCTTTCAATCCATATATGGTATAGCGTGACAGTGAAGGATAGTTTGATGATAGTGCTCCTAAGTCCTCTCCCTCGATGCACAGATAGGACAGAAACCAATTGTTGAAGAGACTGGGACTGCCATGTGAGGTGTGATTTGATAGAGACTTCATCCCAAACCTTTTGGGTAAAGGGACAATTAAAAAAGAGATGATTGTGATCCTCTTCCTCAGGACAGAAACTGCAGCAAGATCTATCCTTAATGCCAAAAAGTACTAATCTGTCCTCCGTGGACAGTCTGTTTTGGATAGCAAGCCAACTAATCAGACTGCATTTGGGAATGTGGAAAGGAAACCAGACAAGGTGGCTCCACCCAACATTAGGAAAATGAGTTCGAAGTTGCTCCCATAGAGAATAGACAGTAAATAAGCCATTATTGCTAAGGGTCCATCTACATGTATCCTCTAAAGGGGAGGGGTGATTGAGCACAGGAAGGGCAGCCCTGATTTCATTTAGTTCCCAAGTTTGGGTGATAGGGAATTTCCAGAGATAGGTTCTGGTGAGAATGGAGGAAACTTTGGCATCCTCAGATAAGCCTCCTCTCAGCTGACAGTACCAACCTTTCCGCTCGAGGTCCCGATTATCGTGCATCACCGATCTCAACAGCCTGTTTGCACAGTCCGTTCTCCCCGCGACTCACACGACACAGTCCCGGCCGTCTCATATCACTGAACTTAACCAGTCTGTTTATGAGGTCCGTTCACCGTGTGTTGTACATGCGTAGCCCAACATCCAAGTTCTCTCCGCGAACCGGAAGTGGCGCTCCCGCTGCACTACCGCATCAATACCATTCCTCCAAAGTTCTCTCCGCGAACTTGAGGTGGCAGCCAACATCTCAATCTCATCACATCATATCTCATTTTGTTTCATGGATAAAAAATTCTCATTTCATTTCTCGTAGATATTATTCCTCATTTCAAAAATCATTTTCATTCTCACCTCTATTTCTCACCAACCGTGATTTAAATCATTTAAAACTTTGTGTCATAACGTTGCGTGTACGTGCTCAATGCTCAATCATGCCCATGCAATGTTCCAAAATCTTTCTCCAAAAATACTCATATTTCTCCATAACATTTTTCACATAAAAATCATACATTTTTACACACTAACTTCTTCAAAAATTATATTTCCCAATATCTCAAACTTTATTACTCATCACAAAAATCTCATTTCTCCCTTTTTCTCTCAAAAAAATATTTTATTCCTTTCTAGAGAAATAAATTAGTAACTTGCTCTTTCTAAAATAAATACACCAACTTTCTATTTTTTTGAAATTTCTTGTCAAATCAACTATCTATATCTTTCTCCAAAAATATATATACCTTAAAAAAAACTCACTCTCTAATAATCTTGTGTAAAAGCAATATTTTTATACGTAGTAAAATCTCAACCTTTCTTTCTAAAATAAACCATTCACTTCTTTTTCTCCACAAAAATCCATACGATACTCACTAATTATTTAGTAAAATATTTCTTCAAAAACATCTTTCTAAAATCTCTCCTTTCATTTTTGATTAAAAAAAAATCACCACACTAACTTAAAATAATTACATAAATAATAGATCTTCCTTATTAGTAAGAACAAATCTTTCACTAAACAAGATTAATCTTTCTACTCTCAAAAATATCATTTGAATAATAACCATGATTAAATCAACACTAATTAATTAGTACTACCAAGGAAATATAATAATAATAGAACCCTTTGTAGAAAACATATCTTCTAATTAACTTCTAATCACTACTAATCATCTTCTAATTACCTTCTAATCACTTCTAATCTCACTAATCCACTTCTAATTTCATGAAGAACTACTCAATTTAGAACCTCGTTATCATGCTTGTAAATCTTTCTACATAAAATACTCTTTCTTGAACACTAAGAAATAGACTTAGTAACTTAATACACGCACTAATTAAACCAATCAAGCTTCATAATCAACTCTTAAAAACTAATTACAACATCATACTAATTCTAGAAATAACTAATTAGAAAAGTAGTTTAGCAAACTACCTTGTTTTCCGGGTGTAAACCGGAAGCCGATTAGCACTCCGTTGGCGTAGAACTCTCCTTAATCTACCCTACTAACTTACTAATTAGCTTAGTAAGTAGCTAATTAGAACTAGATTAGAATAGCTAAAAGGTGGTAGATGTAGTGGTTGTTTGTTGGGAAATATGAAGACAAGTAGACAAGTGTAGGGTATACGGGGTCCAAATGAACAAAGTGAGTGCTATTTATAGCAAGAATGAGACCTCTCTCCCTCTCTCTACCTCACGGCACACACACACACACACTAGGGCCGAAAGTTTCATGTTTGCGGAGGGAATATGTGCATTGAATTGTCACATGGCAAGTGCACCACTTGCACTAGGTTTTTAGGTTAAGTCCTAGGCTAGGAATCTTGGTTTAACTTGCAAAAATGAACCAACATGGGTACATTCAAGGTCACCAACGTGGGAAACAAAGGGGTGGGAAAAATATGCCTCCCGCTGTGTAGGTTTTTGCATGGTTATCTTTGTTACGGGGTGTTTTTAGGAGCAAATATGAACAATAAGCATGTGAGTGGAGTTATTGCTAGAGAATAGCCCTAACTAGCTACAAGTAGGGTGGAATATTCCTTCCTTAAAACAAGGGATCATGTTTCATGGGACTTGGAGTGTAAGTTTGGTTATAAATAGGTCTAGGTTGTGTAGATTGTACACAAATGCATGTATTGTGTGGGTATGTATAGGTTACTCTAAAAATAACAAGGCTTGTTCTAACTAGTTTAGGGCACAAAACCTTAGCTTAGGAATCTTTCTAAACCCTCCACTTGCTTGCACAAGTGAACAATGCATTAATTCTATGCATGTGCAAGTGTACTTTCATACATGCACACACACACAAACTCTCACTCTCTCTCTCTCTACCGATCTCTCTCTCTCTCTCTCTCTCGGCATCTCTCTCTCTCTCTCTCCCCGTGTCTCTCTCTCTCTCTCTCTTTAAGCTACTCTCTCTCTCTCTCTCTAACTTGGTATATTCCAAGTTCCAATGTTGTGGAGGTGACCACTCCATGACGTACCGAACTTGGTTGAGTGAAGTAATGGTAGTGGTTGGGTAGGTTTCGGGTACTAAACACGGTTCCTGGGTGCTACGGTAGTGTAACAGATGTGTTACTCGGTCTCGTACGCGTATATGTATGGCTCGATTCCGAGTTATTCAAATAAAAAGCATCAATTAATATTTTAATAGAAAATATTTTGGTAATTCGGAAATTAAAATAATTAATAAAAATTATTTAACGAAATTTTTATTTATGAAAATTAGGGTCGTTACACTCGTTGGGTGAAAAACCGCAAAAATAAGAGCAAGCCTGCTAGGTTGAAAACCGACATCGGGCAACCTAGGCAAAAGATAAGGCATGAAAATCAAAAGAGCTCGCTAGACCGAAAACCCGAAAGGGCGGTACTAGGCAAAATTTAGAGCGCAAAAGGAGAGTGTTAATACCCGAGTGGACCTTGACCCGAACTACGGTATGACCTAATTCCTTGGAAAAGGATACGTCGGCAGTCTCACTCTGAGATTTGGTCATGATCCATCAACTTGATCCAAGTTCCCATCGCAGAAAGAGAAGAGGAAAATCAATCAACATTGTGAACCGAGAGGGGGAAACCCTCGTAATTCAATTTTATTTCAATAATTTCTTCAGTTACAAAGCTGAGCAAAACGCCTAAACAACGACACAACAGCCACAACGAAAAGAAAAACTACAACATGGGTCCGCGATTTATCCTGGGAACACTCTAGCTAAGTCGAGTCATTTGGTTTTAAGCAGTTTCGAATCTTGCCGACACTTCTGCTCTTATCCATTTTCTATAACGTGCATACAGATGTATGGTAGGATAGTTGTTGCGAACCCAAGTGACTCTTTTCTTCCAAGAGAGACGGTATTTCTCCATAGCTGAATGTTTGAATTCTGGAAGTCGGAAAGATGCGGGAACAGAGAATTGTGTCTCTTGGCGAATCCCGAGTTGGCAAAGAATGCGTTGTGGGAAGTAAAAGGTGAACCCCGTCAAACCCGCAATCACCACCCATGCTCGACCCATGTGAGCCATCGTCATATCCAGCAAAACTAGCCAATGGCACCTCCAAACAACGTGCTCCTAACTCAAAGCTATAAAAAAGTCAGTCCACCCATCCACATCGCCAGGCTCCTCCACAAATTGCGTATTATTCCAAATCCGAGAATCATAAACCCAATGATTCTCAGGGTCAGCCTTCAACTTCACTTTGTCACAGAGCCACATCTACAACCAAAACCATAAACCCAAGACCATGTGTCAAAACCAAGCACCATCAAACCAAAAAGCCAAACGCCAAATACCAAAACCAACAATAACCAAAACCAAAAACCAACCTGAAGTAAGAGCGGGCTGCCTCTAAAGACATTCGTCACCCCAGAGTGAATTGCGTCCAAACCCATGAGGGTCTCAGCCGAAACCATTGGAACCATGTCCCGACGCTGCTCGATTTGTAAAGCAACCGAAACAATAGAAGGGCTTGCGTTCCCATCAAGAGGGACCAGCAGGTAGGAAGCCAAGAGACACATGCAAAGCGCAAACATGCGTCGACTCTGGAGAGTGGAGTCCATCAAATCTCCACAAGGTCTGAAGTCCGCAAAGAGACGCAAGATATCAAGAGCGTTGCCATGAATCAAGTACTTGACAGTGCCCTCATTCACACCAAGCTTATCTTTGAGAATCTTGGTCAAGCTGTCACAAAAGAGAGGGACCACTGGCTCTGTGCATGCTCGACTTTCAAGGTATGCTTGAAATTCTTCAACAGTGGGGCATAGCTCTTGAATGCCAAAGTGAAACACGAGGAGTTCCGGATCCCAAAAGTGGGCAACCGCATGCAAAATCTCAGGGCGAATAGAGATAGTATGAATGAAGCGCAAGGCGTTGAGACCATGACCCCGAAAGTTGAGCCAATCAATGTTCTCAAGACTTTCAATCCAAGAACCAATGACGGCTGGTGTGAGGGTAGCCATGTTCTAAAGAATGAAAGATGGGGGGTAAAAAGGGAGAAAGAGAATGAAAGGTGGAGTGTGAATTGGTGAGGAGAATGGCAATCCAAAGCAAGTTATTTATAGAGAAAACAAGGAGAGACATGGAAGATTCCATGCAACATGGGAAATGAGAGATTTCATTTTCAAGATGGTCAAACGCATGTTCTCCATGAAGCTTGCATGGAAAACGTGAAAAGTATTGGAAATGTGTAGCATTTGTTGAAAGCAGATGAAAAATGCCTTGGAAAGGAGTAATCTGGGGTTGGGAAGAAGAACTGGAAGTCCCCATGCATTTCTGGGGCAGAAAACACCCTTGGAAGTGTAAGGAATCACATTGGAAACAAGCAAAATCTGCTCTCTGGAACAGGCACTGAGGGCTCAAGACCCCACCTTTGAGCGCTCAAACGTAGATAGAGCGCTCAAGCCCCTGCTTTGAGTGCTCAAACCCTTCAATCTGCAGAACCTGCAATTTTTTGTTTTGTTACCCTGAAACTCATACCGAGCCTCCCAGACCCTGTCCAGCTGCCAAAACAAGTGCCAATAAGTGCTCATGACTTCGTGGAACTATCAGTGGGATAGATGAGTAAGCGGATACATGATTAATGCATCAATGGCCAATCAGGGCCATAGAATGACGTACGCGGGCGGTGGCGGTAATCATTGCCACATTCATCGAAGTCTCGAGTGTCACATATGAATTTTGTTTTATGGATATGCCTTATGAATTCCAAATTCCGTTCTAAGGTCGTTTCATGTCAAGCAAACGTGTTATTCTCGTGTATGCATAATTTGCCAATCAATTCAAAACTTTCATGTTTGAAAGCACGAATGTACATATTTCAGTCATGTCAAGCAATAAAAATGCCTTGTACAAATTCACGGGCATATGACCTTTCTTTCAAGTGCTGAGCATGGATTTTAAACTCATTACTTTGGATTCAGTGTTCTGTGAATTGTTTGGTGAATTCTACAACGAATACTCAATAATTGTTTACTTAGAACACAAAAATGAGGAACATAATGCATAAATAAGAAGAAAGTGCAAATATGATATATCTCTGATATAATCCATAAACTAAGGCATGTACATAAGTCATCATGTGTGGGGCAAATAGGAACCCAAAGTAAAAACAAGGCGCGCAGGCCTAAAAGTCAACTACTGGGGCACGAAGGCCCGACCATACAAAATCTATCTAATGGGGCATGCAGGCCCAATCATGTGTAAAACAAAAAAGTGCTCGACCCTTACTCACTACTCTGTACCAACTAAGACTGGTCTCCATCGTCGTCATCATCATCATCATCATCATCGTTGTCAGGCCCCTGAGGTGCGTTCGGGAAGTCAGGGTCTGATATAGAATCATCACCGTCGCCTGACCCTGACCCTGACTCCGCAACTGCAATAGGCGTCTCCCGAACCGTAGCAGCCGATGTGGCCTCTGTCCTCCTGCGAGTTGACGCCGTCTCTGCCCTCTCAAACACCACCTCCTCGTCCAAGCCAAACTGTGCATTCTTCGAATGGCTGAGGTAGACAAAAGGGGTCCCCGAACCACCGGCCTCATCGTGCTTCCTCTTCCCAGTGACGGGTGCATGCACAAAGGAGGAAAGACACAAGGGATTGAGTTAGCGTGAAGAAGAAATCTACATGGATACAATTGAATGCGACAAGGTAAAGCATACCGGGGCAACTGTTAAAGGGGGAGAGACAGGGGCAGGAGGCGGTGCAATATCATCTGCTTGACGCAAAGGCACCCGTGTCCCTGCCATCAACCGGCGCAGGAGGACGCGCATCCCTCTGTTCTGCTCATATTGCGTCTGCGCCAACTCATAGCAACCTGCAAGCAAATAAAAGACAAGCATCAGTCATGAAAAATCTAGACATCAATAATCAAAGGGAGATATGATAAGGAATGAGTCATACTGGTCTCTGCAGTGGCCTCAGCCCAGTGTGTGGACGCGGTTTCTCTAACGCACCTTCCTCCCCGTCGAGAGTACTCACCCCCGTAAGGGCATCCTCTCTTTCATGTCCCCCTCTCTGGGAAGTCCTCTCTCCTGCAGCTCCTCGGGTGGCAGCATCTATAGCTTTATCTAACTCTGCAATCATCTGCTCCACCCTCTCCCTGACTATCCCTAAGGGACCTGCCAAGTATCGCTCTTTGTAGGCGTCATAGTCCATCTTTGGGCATAGGAATTGACCCAAGTTCCCCTCCGGCACCGTATACCTCCGTATCTCCTCAAGTGTGTAGCTGCTGGTCCTCAGTACACGGGAAGGAAGTGGGCCAGGCACCTGAGGGAAGGCGTTCTGCAACGAATGGCGAGTGACCTTGTCGCCAAGATACCATTGCCAATCGTAGGGAGACTCAAGAAGTATCCTCCCAATGGTGATCTCCCAGCTCGAGGCAAGGTAGTCCTCGTCATAGCCCTCCCATATGACCCAGTGTACCTGCATTCAGCAAATCAAGCATCATGAATAATAATAAACATGCGAGTGATATCCACAAAGGTACGTATGTACAAGGATTTTACCATCCGCTCAGAAAGCCGGTCAAGAAAAGCACGCAGTGTGTCAAGGGTCATGCGAGGATTGGAGGACTAACGAAAATCCACCCCCCAACACAAAGCGTGAGGAAGTACCTCATTCGCTTGAGAGTGAGTAGTCTCTGGGAGATGTAACCCCAACACCTCGTAAGCCCAAAGTTGCAAGACAGAGGCAACAAGACAACATGTCAGTGCGAATACAACAGGAAAAGCAAGTGCAAAGTGAATAAAGGAATGAAGTGCAACAACAAGAAAAGAGATGCAAGTTTCGTACCTCCCACAGACTCCATAAACCCGCCAAGCTAGTCCCTCTCCTCCTCGAGACTGCGCCCTTAAAAGAATAGCAAGCAGCAAGTGCGGGGCCTCCCTAGTCGTATTGAGCAGCCTTCTCAAAGTCCCTTAGTGCAGAAAGGAAAGAGAAGTTTACCTTGCAACGCCTGTTGGCATACAAGCATGCCCCAAAGACATAGAGCAAATATCATCGGGCCTTCTGCTCAGCCTCTGTTCCCGACGCTAGTGCCCCAATACACTGCCACTCGAATTGGTCGTAATGGGCCATCTCTCTCTCCCTGTGAGGTATGAACCCCAGAAACCAAGTTAGTCCCGCCTCATCATACCCCAAAAACCCTTTGTTGTGTTTTGGTTTTCGTCACCTTTTTTAGGTGCTTTGACCATGTGTTGACCCCTTTTAGATGCGTTAAGCTATGTATAGTTGTCCTAGGTCTGTCTTGACCTATTTGAATCAAGTCACGTGCATGTTGGATTGTTATCCCATGCTTATACACTGGAGATGGGCTTAAAAGCCTGATTCTCAGTGATTGGCCTCTCAAGGCTAACCCAGCGAAGCTTGGTTGATCAACCCACTCTCCCTTGGAGGGAGCCAATCCGTGCTCAATCATTTGATCATGGTAATCAATCAATCATTGTGTCGCTAAGACCATCATAATATTATACTTGGATCGATAGCGTATCGATTACCACGTTGTTCAGTAGGTAGTCACATGCCCTTGATTGTCTTGTTGCTCAAGAGACATTCACCTTATCGTTTGGTCATCTTGTTGCTCAAGGGATAGCCCCTTCGTATTTAGCCTTCCCGTTGTTTAGAAGATAGCTACGTTTAATCATGTCACGATGAGGACAAGGTTGTTCTTTGAGAGGTGGGTGATGATAAGAGTGGAGGTTAAAAGCACTATTTCCAGAAATGCAGGGGTGGCAAGTGTATTTTTTGACATTACTTCTTTGACAGTTGTTGAAGCAGATTCCATTCTCTATGTTTCTCTCTCATCTCAGCTCTTCTTCTCTTCTCTTACCTCGTGTAACTCTCCTCTTCTACTGCAATTGTTTCATCAATCAATAAAACTAGCTAAATTGGGGATCTCTTGTCATTTTCATTTAATCTGTTGTTACAAGTTTATCACAAACCCTAGAAAATGAACTGGAGTGTATTGGATTTGGGACCTACCACATCCACCTACTTGTTACAGGTGTTGGATTGGAATGTGAGCTGTTTGGATAATTGCAAGAGGAAAACTGGCTAAAAGTATTACCATATTCCCTGTTTATTTGATATGTGTTTGGATGGATAAATAAATCATCATTATTAGGTTGTCAATTTTCTGATAAGTTTTTTAAAATAAAATTGTTGTGCATATAGTTGTACAACTTTTTTGTCTTGAGTCAATCTTTTAACATTTTAACAAATTTTTCTACGTTTTAAATAGACATATGCAATATATATCCGAAAAGAAAAGTTGTACTCGGTTTGGGACGTACCACTTCCACCTACTTGTTACAGGTGTTGGATTGGAATGTGACCTGTTTGAAACATTGTGAGAAGAAAACCAGCTATTTATAAGTATTACCGTATTCCCTATTTATTTGGGATGTGTTTGAAAGGATAAATAAATCATTATTGTTTGGTTATCAATTTTGTGATAAGTTTTTTAAAATATAATTGCTGTACATATAGTTGTACAACTTTTTTTTGTCTTGAGTCAATTTTTCAACATTTTAACAAATTTTCCTACTTTTTAAATAGAGGTATCTATATATATCTGAAAAAGGGAAAAGTAAATAAATAATTTAATAAAAATCATTACAGATGAAAAAACTAGGATGACAAAACGAGGGAAAATTTCAAAAAATAAAAAATAAAAAATCAAAAATCAAAAAATCAAACTTTGACCTCAATGTCTCATAGACTCCTGGACTTCAAGAAACTTCAATTACACTCCTAAACTATCACTACGTTAGTCAACTTACCACCTACCGTTCAAATCCGTCAACTTGTTAACTGAAATTGTTGATATAGACAGCTAACTCCATTAAATCAAACATGTGGGCTTTGTTCGGAAAAGTTTTTCACAAAGTTTTTTTTGAGTTGAAACTGTTTCCCTCTTTAAATGGGGTCAGGGGTCAGAGAGGGGCCCACTAAGAGAACAATGAGTTTTGAAAGTCAAAACTATCTACATACATCAAAGAAAGAGATAGGGAGGACACGTGGATTTGAGGGGAGCCACTTGGTGGGGACTACATAGAATACATACAGTCATTGCCGGTCAAAATGGCAGAGGTAGAGAGGAAGGGTCTTGGTGGGACCTGGGTTATTTGGGGAATCAACATTTGAAATTCAAAATTGAACTTCCAACTCCAAAAAAACTTCTTCAAAAAGCTTTCCAAACAAAGCCGTGGCCTCTTATTTTTGGATACTTGGCACCACATATACAATAAAAATTCTATTTCACGTTCCCCCCTCTCTGAACATAAACACACCCTATAACTTCAGCCATAAAATACGTGTTGAGAGAGAGAGAGAGAGAGAGAGAGAGAGAGAGAGAGAGAGATTGGGGTTGATTCCTAAACTGATTTCAATTGAGCACCCATAAACTTCACCCACTGATACGTTTCTCTGATTTTCTTCTCTGATTTTCTTCTTTTGGCTTGAATTTCTACGCCCTAAATCCAATACCTTTATGCATGACTGCCTTCTCGTCAATTCCCCACCTAACCATTGACCCAAACAAAAATTTCAAGAAATTTGAAGGAACACACATTTCTCCATACCTAGAAAGAGACAAATTCATCCATGACCCAAAATCAAAAAACTCAAAAACAATGAAATAACAGGACAGAAAATCTATGACAAGCTCAAGAAAAATGCTTCCCATTCCACTTTCAGTAAGAGGAAATAACTGCAGAAAGTAAATCGAAACGGAGAAATGGAATCAAGGTGTTTACACTCTACACTGAGAGAGGACCTTTGCAAGCTTCCTAGAGTCTCTCACAATCTACAGATGGAGGAACAACATCCGGTACATAGAGGGTGGCCATTTATTTTATCTTATTTTCGACTTGCCCGGGGCCTTGTCACCAAATGAGTTTTTGTTATTCTTTTGATATTGTTGTGAATTGCTATGATTCAAAGTTTTCCCGCCTCAATGAGGACAATGTTCTTCTGGCCCTTGTTCATAATAGCCTTAACGACGTGGTACATGGCCAGCTTCGTCAACTATGGTAGCCGCTGCTTTTCCTCGTCCGCCTCCATATATGACAGTGTTGAGTGGCAGAAACATGTTTGAGCTTCTAATGCAGCGGAATTCATGAGAGAATAGTTAGCGTACTATTCCAAACGAACATAAGTCTAAAAGTCCATGAGAATTCTTGAATCCACAAGAAGAAAGAGATTTAACGCAGTGTTGTTATTGACTAAAAGTTAAATAATGTCATATGCTTACATTCTTATTTATAAGCTAAACCCCAACTCAATTAGGAAATAATGGCCTTGTTCGTTTCTCTGTTTAGTTTTAGTTTTAGTTTTAGTTTTAGTTTTGATGACATCGCCATTTCCCTCATTTCTCTTTCTATCTCTCTCCACTCATTACACCTGCTGACATTATCAAAACTAAACTAAACTATCTAATCAAACACAGCCAATAGAATCTTGCTAACCAAGAAAAACAATAAAAGGAAACTAAAAGGACTAATAGAAAATAAAAGATTTTCCTTAACCTACTTATGAAAATTAAGACTAATACCAAATAAAAACATACCAAAGCACGTTGCAGAAAATTAAAATAACCAAAATCAATTTTTAATAAAATAACGTTTCCATAAACTAAAACCCTTGGTATCTTGTCCTGCATCAGTCTCCTTTTTTTCAAAATAACTTAACCTCGAGTTCTCGTTAAGAAACTGCCATCTTCCATGCCAAATAAATAGATACTCGGAATACTTCAACCCCTTGATTTTCTTCCATAACATCAAAGAAACCTGCATGCTTCAATTGATTGATAAGATCCACTAAATGAATATTGAGAATCCAATCATAATATTGCACTCCAAGAAAATCAACAACGTCACCATGATTTTGCGGGTTCTCTTGATTCTATACCAACTTGGCATTGGTTGACACATCAATAATTGACTCATTTATACAGGTTGGCTTGACCATAGAATCATGAGACAAGGTGGCAACATCAATTTCTTCCATTGAAAAATCAATTGGGTCCTTAAAAACTCGATCACCAACATCAGTATCAATTTTCTTTTTATCACCCACATCCGTATCGATTTGATCTTCGTTAACTTGCCCTTTACCATCAACTTCAATTACCTATTCTTTAACAGCTTCTTCAACAACATTGGCAAATGTGTGGATTGTACTTTGTTGCTTGGGCCAATATTTTTCTTCCAAAAGTTGCTCAAATTCCAATGCAAAAATCTATCTGTTAAATGTTTTTTAAATTCTTGACCATGCATGAATAGGATGTTTTCTCAATTCCTCTCTTAAATCTTGCATATGTAACCACCATCGTAGTGCTAGCCCCGTAAGTTTTAACAGCAAATATCTCCACCCTTTTCGGACGACATTCTCACATACTCAAAAAAATCATTAACGTCTAAAATCCAATCTAAAACATCCTCACAATATTCATTGCCCTTGAATTTAGGTAAGTTGTCATAATACCTGAGAGGATAAGTATATTTGTCACGACCCAATCTGGAGGGTTAGAGATCATGACCGGCCAGTGATTCTAAATCACCCCAGGCGTCTTTAAAAAAAACCAAACCTTCGTAGGACTTTTCTAAATAATTGAGTTTAATTATTGAAAATGCGAAAGTATTAAACAAAATATATTCAGAGCTAATTACAAAAATACATATTCGCCCAACGGCGTTACATTATAACCATGTGGCCCATTACTATTGGCACCACCAAATCAAAAAGATTTACAATTTAGGAGCACCACAATGGTATTACAAAAAAGAATATAAATTACATAAAATAGCAGCAACAACCACATTAATCACTAACCACGCCAGATCCATAGAGCCTTCTTTTATCACTTGTTTCCTGGAATGGATTCATAAGAATAAAACCATTCCAGTGAGTGTTACGATATACAGAGGTTCCATAATTAACATGGGAATAGTTTGACAAATATTAACTTTAAATATAAGTTTTCGAGCTTGAGATTGCGAACCGTAAAAAAAATAATCAATAATGCAATTATTCAGGCTCAAAACTGCCAAACCTCTGAAAACAATGCAGTTATTCAGCAAACTGCCAAACCTCTACCATCTTTAATGGGCGGACACCGGCAATATTTGGGGGAGTAACCCCACCGTTTGGGAAATGATATCAAATCGATAGGATACCCGGCTATATCCTCTCATTAGGCGCCAAAAACTCAACGCCCAGATGTTTTACCAAAACGAATAATATAGTCCGTTCTCTTTTTCCTTTTCAATAGACATCTATTTTCAAAGTATTTTATCGATCCAAATTGCAATTCATAAATCACAAAACATTTAAAAATTAACTCCGCAACCAATGTATATTCGTAACTCACCTCCACTTTGAAACACCGCAAATTTCCACGCATTCAATTACTCACTAATGCTCACAATGTGGAAGCCAGATTATCGCGAGGGGTCGCCAGAATGGGGTGGTTTGCCAGAGGAAAAAGGGTAATTAGAGGAGTGGGTTATTCAGGTGGGAGGATAGAGGGACTGGTTTGTGTTTTGTGGTAGAACAAAATACCATAGATGTAATAATCCGAATTATTATTATAAAATTAGCATTATTTATTTCCTTTAATGTGGATAATTATGTTTCTATTCTTTAATTACCTCAATTTAGACCCTAACCCTTTTTCACCTCACATATATGGATATTACATACACACAAAACTTCACCTCCAAACTCCCGGACCCTGTTAAGTTCCGGACCTCCACCTTCCCAATTGTTTTTTGAAAATCCGAACCGTTAGATGTGTTTAAAAGGTGTTTTCAAGGTCCAACGCGAAGATTTGGCAAAAAAAAAAACCCGGAAGGGCTTGATCGGAGCTGTTTTTCACAAAAACGCTATATAGCGTTGGACCTTGAAAACACCTTTTAAACACATCTAACGGTTCGGATCGTCGAAATTTGGTCCGGAAAGTGAAGTCCGGACGGTAGGTCCGTAACTTAAGGTTTGGATAGGAAGGGGAGTGATTACATTCATATGTTTATATATATATTTTTACACTCTCATACATATTCATATACGCACATGTATATTATGTACATATATATACTCATAAGTATAAATACACATTTAACCACTCCCCCTCTCTCCTCCCCACTCTCCACTCCTCCAACCACTAACACCACTGCCACACACCACCAATTACCCCAGAAAATCAGATCTCTCTCCCTCTTGTCTCTGCCAATACCCACCCCCATCACCCCCCTTGTCAACCCCTTTACTCCCCCATGTGTTCTACACCACCTCCACACTCCATCTCAACCTCCACACTCCACCTTCCTCTTTTTAAACAAACAAGAGCAATTCTTCATTTCCCTATTTCGGATAACAAAAGAGAAAGGAAAAGAAACAGCAGAGAAGGAGAGAAACAATTCGGCAGAGAGACAGAGAGCAATGTGTCACCACTTTTCTCTCTTTTCTTTCTACACCTCCATCTCGCTAGCATTGCCAACCCCATTTAGAGCTATAAACAGCCCCCAAAACTGACCCATAAACAGTCCTCAAAACCAGCTGTAAAAACAGCTCCGATATCGCTATAAAACAGTCCGAAACGATCCCGAAAACTGCCCAGAAACCTGCCATTATAACAGCCTCATACCCGCCCTTCTTCTTTTCCGTGTCAGTCCTGTTTCGACTCCAAAAACAGCCCAATACACTAGCTCTAGTACAGCCCAAAAACTAGCCTTGAATCTGTTCCGTTTCGCCACAAAAACACACCCGAACCAACCACCGGAGGAGCTCCATTGCCATGCGACTTAACCGTCGACCCAACTCCACTTTTACTCCGTTGCGTGCTAGAACTTTGGACCGAGGTAGTTAAACCCACCTCCCTAAATATAATTATCTATGAGTATTTGGTTTGTTAACATAGCAATTGAATGCATTTATGCATAGTTTGGTTCGAACGTGTTTATGTGTATATAACGGTCGGAGTAAGCATTGCATGAAATGGAAAAGAAAGAACCGGATTGAGTCTGTAAAATTTTCAGCTGAACCACACGAACCTTGTATTTCACGAAATATGATCTTACATGGGTATGTATAGTCCTACTTTAAAGTGTGAACTTAAATTGCCTTGTTTATGTATACTTATGGTTGCTAGTTAACTTAGTAAACAATATGTTTCTAAAATAGAATGTTTTTCCTATAACTCTACTGGTAGCTTTATTTTATAAGTACTAGTTAGCTACTAATGGTCAACAATGAATTTTTCTAAAAAGTAAACAGTTCAAACAGTTTGTATTATTATTATTATTATTATTATTATTATTTTGAAAGTTAACCGATGACACCCAACTAGTCTTATTGTTAATACTAAATTAGCTAAGAATTGTCAATAATGAAATTTTCTAAGATGTTGACAGTTGAATCAGTTTATATTGTTATTATTTTTATATATATAACCTAACTATGAACCTTGTATTGAATACCAACGTCATGTGCAAGTATATATAGTCTGGACATTTAGCATTGTGTACATTGATCATAATGCCTCTTCTTATTATATGCCAAACATGTTAGACAGATTTTATTTTGTAAAGATGTGAGTTCAATTCCATGATTTATTATGATTGACTGATATTTTACATTGTTTCCTAGTAACTTAGAATGGACAATTAGGTTCCCGGGTTGGTGCTCGTACTTAGAAATCACCTAGATGGTTAAGTTAATGGATAAATGGAATGATGATAGGGGATTATGGAAATGATGGTTTCAGATGATGTTGATGAGTTGAGAATTTTGAACGGCAGACAGCCGGTTGATTTCAGAGAATTGAAAGATTATGATTGGCAGACAGCCACAGATTCGGAAACCCTAAGTTATGGCAATACGTGATTACTCCTTATGAATTTTGGCGATAAAAAGGTGGTTTCTATTATAGATCAGATCGGTCTATATACTCCCGAGGTTACAGATAGTTCCTCGTGGGCTCAGAAGGTATCGACAGACCCTGGGGAAAATTCATCTTTGTGAGGCTATTGATGAATCTGACTAAGTAGTGTTTGGTTCTTTTACTTCTTTGCAATGGAAAATGATTGTGTGCGAGCGTGCCAGAGAGAGTTTCAATCTCCTCCCTCAGATCAACTTTGGAAAAACCAAATCTAATCAGGCGATTGTGTTTTATTGGTTCAATTACCTCAATTAAGAGGATTTTTTCAACAAGTGAACAAATGTAAACCAACAAACTTAGGAAATCGAAGAACAAAAAGAAACAAGATACTTTGATTAATAAATCAAAGGTAAACTTACTTCGAAATTGTCTCCAACTTCAGATACAAGAACTTCGAACAGGTGATTGTTACAGAAACAATCAAGATTAATCCTAACTACTTCCTACTCTACTTCCTAATCTACTTCGAACTGAGATCGAGATCCTAAACTACTTCGAACTGAGTTCGAAATCCTAAAACTACTTTGCCAATGAACAAACCAAGCATCAGTTTTTTGATAGCTGTTTGTTGACGATTTGTCCGGAGGCTTTTACTCTTCAATTTCTTCTATTTATAGACGTTGTTTTGCAGTTTGAACTTCCCGCTCAATAAATTTGAATATTGGCTTGCTTCGAACTCTAACTTCCACTCTTCAAGTTGGCAGTTTCTTCCTCCTCCACGTCTGAGTTTGAATCCTTCTGATTCTTCCTCCAAAAGCTTTGATTTTGAATCTGCACAGTTGCTTGAACTAAACTCAAAATGATTATACGTTAAGGAGAATAACTGCCTTTTAATAGGCACTCCACGTGTTCTAACTATCAATTTGTCTGTTTCACGAGTTTACACGTGGAGCTTATGTATTTAGCAGTTAATAACATGACCTCGAAGTCACTTTTTATTCATCCTTGACTTGTAACTGCCAATAACCGCTTTTCAAATCTGAGAAAACCATACGACATCGTATTTACTCAGATATATCCCTTTAATCCAGTGTGCCTTTATCAACAGGTAATTGCCAACGTTTGGCCTATTCATTACGTGTCAATTAATTATTGGATTTGTTAATTTTATATGTAAACATACCCTCCACATTAACATCTTTGTTCAAGGAATTTGAATAAGTGTTAATGTGCCTTTTGCCGCTTCGAATTCTTGTAATCTTCCAAAGCAGAAGTTATTTGGCAGTTCTCATCACTTCCAATGATGCAGTTATAATCTTGTCAGAGGTTTATGGAAAATGGGCAGTTAACACCCACGTTCTACATTTACAAAAAGTTGAATCGTTTCAAATTCAGATTTTAGGTTATAAAAGCACTCAATCACTGGTAAAACTAATCACCAATTTTCGTTCTAAACTTGCTTTCATCTCTTTGAAACTTAACTTAACCATGGCTGACATTTCTAATACCCAAAATGCCTTCGAAAACTTGGTTCTTCAAGACCCAAACCCTGTCAACACTAGAAACGCTGTTGCACCAATTGTTGGTGAAATTCGAAGGGATCGTTCTTATGTGGTGATTCAATTGGATGATCCTGAGCCTATTGATCCATGGAACCCTCCAACTTCTCCTTCTTCTAAGCCCTTTTTATGGGGTTTACCATCTGAAATAGTGGTGGTAAAAATGGATGATCCGGCTGGCTACAAGGGTTGGAGTAAATATCGCTCATTAGCTATGAGCAGATATTTATCTCCTCTTATTAGGCGTGATCCTAATATAATGGCACTTGATAGTCTCATTGCCACCTGCCTTACTCCTATATTCTTCAAAGTATGCGAAGATGAAAAATCTGGCTTCGCTGGCTACGGTGAGCTCAAACAGAAAGCCAAAAACCAATATGTTTATTGGCTAAATGAGGTTCGAAGGCCTCATTTTGAGGGAAATTTTGTTGATCCTTCCAATCTTTCCCTTCGATCCCTTCCTGAAAATCCAAATTGGTTTCAAGAATTGAAAAGTATCAGCTTCGATCCTACTATCTTCCAAGCTGATTATTCTTATTCTCTTTACCCACAGTCTGATTCTGTTAGAGCCAAAGAACTATTGGCTGTCTTTGCTTTTTGGATATAGGGATTCTTGAAGAAGACATCCCTTGCAAAAATTTCTTATGGGCTTGTGAAACCATCCAATGCTCCGTTTCTAAATTAACTGGCTCTTTTCTCCATTCCTTTCTAAGCCAATTTCCTCTCCTTCGAATGTGGATGAGGAACAATAGTGCTGCTCACGAGTTTAACCAAGATCTCTATGATTACGAGATTACACATGATCAAGTCATTAAGCTTCACAATAAGATAGAAAACTTGAAAGGGAAATCCCTCGAAACCCCACCTGGAATCTCCAAAAGACTTCGAAAGAGGTTCAGAAGCCTTGCAAAGAGGAATGCTCTAAAGTTGGCCAAGTTCGAAATCAAAGCCAAAGCTCTAGTTCTAAAAAATCAGGCCTCTGATTGAGAAAAAACTCAAGCTAGATGGAGAAGCTGAAGTCAGGATGAAGGAAAAAGAATTTTTTGATTTCACTTGGGCAAAGTTTCATGCTTTAGTGACTTGGAGCTTTCCTCATTACTTCCAAGTTATCCCTACTCTAACCGCTGCTCCATCAAAAAGAGATGTTTAATTTTCTTTGATGTAATAGGATTTCCCTCTGTAGCGTGTAATCTCTTTATATTAATGCAATTTCAGTTCCTTTTATGGCTTATTTTGCATCCTTCAATGTTTTCGAAGCACTTGAAAGTACTTTAAACCAATTCGAACTCTTGGTAATCAAACATGATTACGTACATTTTATAACTTTAAAACCAATAAAAAATGGTTTAAAATATGTGGTAATTTTAGCATCAAAGTGACGTATTATTTGCGGGTTAAAATTTGGGTTTGGGCCTAAAATATTATAGGCCCAATTGCCTTTAATAGAATACTTGACCCGAAATGATACACCGCTTCATCACAAAGTATAAATCTAGGGCTTGAAACGATTTCATTACGCATTCAAACTTTCAAACGTTTTATTCTCCCTCCTGAGTTCTCAACTTCTTACAGACATAGCTTCTGGAAGTGATACAACAACGAGCACCACTTCTCTCATTCTCAGAAGATACGTTAAAGAAGAAATGTCAAACCCGAAAGGTGATTTGCATAAACAAATCTTTATTACGAATCCTGACAGAGTTGATACCCACATTCTTGGGCCTACATTCTTCGATCTTCCCCTCAAATTTACATCATGCTATCCCATCCTAGGAGAGGGTAAACTTATAAAAGATCAAGCGTTGAATTTTGTAGAATGGCCTACCAAGAATTTTGTATGCTGGCCAGTTCAAGATAAGGATTGGGGTGAATGGACTGAGCACATGTTGAAGTATAAGAAAATAGAGTTAGAGCAAACTGGGCTTTGGCACATCATCTCACCACTTCGATATGGTATCCAACAAAACCCTGCTCTCATACATGCTGCATTAGCTTTTTGGGATTCATCATTCAATTATTTCCGTTTCAACTGTGGAATGATGGGTCCCACAGTTCTAGATGTGTCATTTCTTACTGGACTTCTTCCATTCGGTCCAATGTTTGACATTTCTAATTCCATTGATGTCCCGTTATTGAAAATCATGAAGACCTCTAGTTCATATGCATCATATGGGAATTTCCTTCGTTCTGAGGCCAAGTTTGACAAACCAGTATCTGACAGGGAATTCTTTGCATATCTTCTGTATACCTTGTGCAAAATGGTATTCTGTCATAGTGGTAAGAAGATTATGCATGAATTCGCCCCTTTAGCATATCGCCTCTCTAAAGGTGAGAAGTTTGATCTGGCTTCATACTTTTTGGGTTACGTCTACAACATAGGATCTGATAGCCAACCAAAACCACTCAATTTTAATATAGGAGGCCCTCTTTGGTTCTTACAATTATGGATCATGGCATAGTTCCCTGCTTTTGAAGTTGCCATTTCAGAAAATGTTAACGTCTACGGAGACAAATTTAGAGTTTTGGCTTCTAAACCTTTGTCGCTGGTCGAGTATCTGCAATATTTTCTCAACATGAGGGAGGATAAGGAAGAAACAGAATTCCGACCTTTCACTGATTGGAGTATTGGGCCTTCTTGGATAAAAAAAATGATGGAGAATAGGGGTATGGAGTCTTTTGCTGATGCTTGGGGAAGCATTCTCCTTCCTAGAGAAATATTCATAGGTGGGATTGTTGGTGGTTGTAAGCAGACTCATGCTGAAACTTATTGCCCTGCTCAGTTTGCCAGACAATTTGGTATGGTACAAGCCATTCCATGTCCTTATCCTGGAGAAGTCAATGTTCCTCTTTATGTTAGAAAGAAAGTTGATAAGAATGTACTTTCACGTCTAAATGTGGAATACAGAAACTCTAGAGCCAACTTCAAACCCTTCCAATTCTCAATGGACAGTCCAATCTTCACAAACTTTTCCCGTTGGTGGCATAACCTTATCGATCTATACAATCAGACCACTTCAGCACAAGATTTTACAAACCATATTGGGCGTTCTGTTCCAATTGAAGGTGAAGCACAATCTAGTTCACTCTCTGTGTCAGATGATGGATTTGGTGTTAAACGGAAGAGCAAACCTCAACGAGAACGAAGAGAAACCACACCAGATATACAATCATCTGCTTTGGTGCCCGTTGCTTTAAATGTCAAACCACTTCGATCTGTACCACAAATTGTGACTAGATCTCAACAACAGAGAACTCCTCCTCCTTCTCCATCAGGCAATTCCCTTATGGTTTGTGCAATTTTTGCCACTTCAACTCTTTTCTATTTCTTACTTATGATTCATCTTGCAGAATCTACCCCCAAGAAAAGGGCGAGAGAAGGGAGAGAAGCTGCTCAAACTACTGTTTCTCCAGGTTCGAAGTCAAGTATCTCTTTTATTTCATCCACTTTTGTTAATATTTGACTTTTATTGACCATCATTTTCTTGTCTTTTCAAAAGCCAAGAAGAAAAAAGAGACTTTAGTGTCCAAGGAAAAACTCAGCCCAGAAAAGGCTAGCTCCGCTAAAGTTTATGAGGCTTCGAAGCGGAAAAGGAGAATACTAAATGACGAGCCAGCAGAAAAAGAGATAGAAGATGTCACTATAGGCCAATTTGTGAGGGGTAAGCTGTAGTGACTTCAACTACATCAAGAACTTACTTTCATGTTCCTTACTCTTATATGCCGATTTATTTTTAGAAAGGAGAACAAAATCCAAGCATGCTGAGGCTTCTAAAACTTCTGCACAAGTATCTGAGCCTAGAGCTGCAGAGCCTCAATCGAAGCTTGATTCATCCACTAAAACAGCTGACGCTTCCACCCCTGACATTCCGTTAAGAGGTACATTACAAGATTTAACTGCTCCCATAAGACATGTCATTGCAAAGGCCTTGGTTTCAGAGAATATTAAAGCATCAACACCAACTCATACAGGCTCTGCCGCAGAGTTCCCTACTTCATTGAGCAAAGGTCCCATGCAGGAACCAACTTCTGAACCTGAAGCTATATTCGAACAACATATCGCTGGTTCATCTGCAACAATGGCTAAACAAGTCATTTCTGAAGAGCCTCTGATCATTGGAGTTGACAAATCCTCTGAAGCTAACATTCCTATTCAATTAGATATTGATATCTCTACTCCAAAGGATGACAGGAGTTTATTTCCTGAGATTGTACCAAGCATCTCAGCTGTCAAAACCACTGGTCAACCTGAAATGGTGATCGAGAAAGCAAGTCCTGATCCAGTCCCAAGGATCGTTATTCCAACAATTGAGGTACTGTATATTATTACAGTTTAAGTTTATAGCTATCATGCCCCACTTAAAGGATTAAACTTAATTTTTATGTGTTTTACTTAACAGGAAATTGGTGCTTCCGCCAGCACTTCCATTGGTGATCTTTCTTCATTGGAACAATTAAAACTAAAAGTGAGTGATTTCTGTCAAAGGATCACCAACCCCAGGGTTCCAATTCCTTCTACTGAATCCCCCATCATCCAACACTTCTCAGAGCTGAACTTTGAAAGCTTGGCTGAAGGAGATTTGAAGGTGCATTTGGATATCTACTGTCAAGCTGCTTGGGCATTGAAACCTGCCTCTCAAGAGCTACATAGACAACTTCTGACTAGAGCTTCTGAGTTTCAAGTGAAAGCTCACCAACTTTGTGAAGTTCAAGAGAGGCATCTTCTAAGAGAAAGCTTGAAGGCAGCACTATCAAGTGCAGATGATGAAGCTCGAAGTGTGATTTCTTCTTATGATCAAGATGCTGTCAAGCTTTGTCACTTGAAGGAAGAAGAAGCTCGTCTAGAAGAAGCCTTGCTTCAAGTTAGAAGAGATATTGATCAAACCAATTCTAACATGCAAATTTCCATGAACAAAGCTTCTTCGACAGTTGTATCTATAAAGGACCTTAAGAATCAACTGCAACAAACTTCTGATCAAAAGGAATTTTATGATTTTGTTTGTACCAGAGGTGCTCATGTATGGAGTGACCTAAAAGATACCATTGTACAGTTTTTAAGTAATGAATGAAATGCTTGTTTTCTCCCAATTTCATTACCTTATAACTGCTTGTAATGTTGATCTCATTACTCTGAATTTATCTTGAACAGCACAAGCAAAACAGAAGACAAACCACTCTTAGTTTTATCTTCTACTAAAAGACTCCCAAATGGTTGGGAAATAGGCCTTTAGATATCTTCCATTAATCTTTCTTCTATGGACGTAACCATTTAAGTCTTTCAAATGATATGCCCCTCTTTCAAGAACTCTATGAATTTGGAAAGGCCCTTCCCAATTTGGAGCCCATTTTCCAAGTCCTTGCTTTCTTTCTTTGATAGGCAACACCACTTTCCATACTAAATCATCTATATCAAAGCTTCGAACAGCCACTTTCTTGTTGTAACTTCTAGCCACTCTTGACTTTTGAAGCAAGATTTGATTCAAAGCTTTAATTCTTTCTTCATCTATTTCTTCAAGCTCCATATACATTGCTTGATGGTATGCTCCAATATTTAAATCATTTTGAGAAGCAACTCTTTGTGATCTTACCACGATTTCCATTGGTAAAACAGCATCATGCCCATAAGTTAGGGCAAAAGGAGTAGTACCTGTACTAGTTCTTTTAGTGGTTCGATATGCCCATAACACATTTAAGAGTAAACTTGGCCATTCTTCTGGATTTCTATCAACCATTCTTTGAATACCTCTTTTGATAATCTTATTGGTTGATTCTGCTTGACCATTTGATTGAGCATAATAAGGAGTAGAGTTGATCAAAGAAAATCCATGAGAAGCTGCAAAAGCTTTCACTGTTCTACCTTCGAAAATGGATCCATTATCCACTGTTATGGTTTCTGGAGATCCAAATCTATAGACAATATTCTTAATGAATTCAATTACCTGTTCTTGAGATACACTCTCAAAAGCTTGAGCCTCCACCCATTTAGTAAAGTAATCGATGGCCACTAGAATAAACTTATCACCACTTCTAGAGGCAGGGTAGATCATGCCAATCATATCCATTGCCCAACCTCTAAATAGCCAAGGCTTAACTACATATTGTAATTCAGTAACAGGTAACCGTTTGAGAGGCCCTGTCTTTTGACAAGCTTGGCACCCTTTTTGCATAATCAATACAATCCTTAAGGATAGTAGGCCAATAATATTCATACCTTTGAATCAACCATCTCATCTTGATTCCTGTTTGATGAGCCCCACAAATACCTTCATGGACTTCTGCCATAACTCTAAAGGCATCAACCTTGCTTAAACATTTAAGCAATAAACCATCTGCTCCTCTCTTGAACAATTCTCCATTGTACATAATGTAATTAACAGATCTCAGCCTTGTTGCTTTGTCTGTTTTAGCATCAGGTTTTGTTAAATAATCAATCAATGGTTGTCTCCAATCATTCAAACTAGGAGAAGTGGTGACTTCACATACTTCGAAATCAGTATATCTATCCTTAAGCATTGATAAGGACTTCCTAAGAGTCAACTGACAAAATTCTCTATTTTCATCAGTAATAAACTTAAATCCCAATGCTCTTTGAGCTACTACATCTGCCTCTCCATTAAAGAATCTTGGCACATAAGTGAAGGTAATCATATGAAATTGCTTAACTAACGGTTTCACATATTGATGATAAGGTTTTAAACCAACACTATGGCAACCAAAATCTCCTTCCACCTGGTTTATAACCAACTGAGAGTCTCCATACACCTCAACTATGTCACCCTTTAAAGCAACAATAGCTCTAGTCCCATAATTAAGGCTTCATACTCTGCCTGATTGTTGGTACATTCCCCTTCATTTATCTGAAATCCAAATTTGGTTTTCAAACCTTGAGGGGACTCCAAAACAACTCCAAATTCAGCCATTTGAGATGTTTTCGAACCATCGAACCACATCTTCCATGGCTTACTTGTCACAGTATCAACATCTGCTATTTCAGGAGTCTCATTTTTGTTTGGATGATCAGCCAAAAAATTAGCTAAAGCTTGGCCTTTAACCGATTTTTGAGGAACATACTCTAGATTAAATTCAATTAAAGACACAATCCATTTCCCAATTCTGCCACTAAGTACAGGTTGAGACAATATATACTTCATAACATCAGTCTGGGAAATTACATAGGTTACTCTAGGCATCATATAGTACCTGAGTTTCTTCGAAGCAAAAAACAAAGACAAACATAACTTTTCTACTGCAGAATACCTACTTTCACAATCATTAAGAAACCTACTTAGATAATAGATAGCTTGCTCCTTCCCTTCTTCATTATCTTGAGCCAATAGAACTCCAATTGAGTCATGGTTTGCTGCCAAATACAGTTTAACAGGCTCTCCCTTTTTAGGTGGAACAAGGACTGGTGGATTGATCAAGTACTCCTTGATGGCCTTGAAAGCATCATCATGCTCCTTTGTCCATTCGAAGTCCTCTCCATCCTTCAATTTCAACAAAGAAGAAAAGACTTTAGTTTTCCCTGCAGTGTTAGATATAAACCTTCGAAGAAAATTCAATTGACCAAGAAATTTTTGAAGTTCTTTCTTGTTTGAAGGAGGTTTAGCTTCTATAATAGCTTTAGCTTTATTTTTATCAACTTGAATACCTTTGCTATGGACTAAATACCCTAAAAAGTTTCCTGCCATCACTCCAAAAGCACATTTAGCAGGATTCAACTTCAGTTGATAATGCTTCATCTTTGAAAAGGCTATCTTCAAATGTTCTACATGATCATCAATAGATTCTGACTTGACAATAATGTCATCTATATAGAATTCTAGAAAACCCCCAACTATTTCATGGAAGATAGTGTTCATAGCCTTTTGATAAGTAGCACCAGCATTCTTCAGTCCAAAAGGCATTTTGACCCACTCGAAGGTCCCAAGATTACTAGGGGCCCTAAATGAGTTTTATGAACATCTTCTTTGGCTATACAAATTTGATTATACCCTGAATGGCCATCCATAATGGACATAATTTTGTGGCCTGCAGAACTATCCACAAGCATGTCTGCTACAGGCATTGGGTATTCATCTTTAGGGGTTGCAGTATTTAAGTTTCTAAAATCAATGCATACCCTAGTTTTCCTATTTTTCTTGATAACAGGAACAACATTTGATAAACATTCTACATATCTTGCTGTTTTAATAAAACCAGCATTTAAAAGGTTTTGAATCTCCTTTTTTATCAATAAAATGGTTTCAGGAGACATCTTTCTTGGAAGTTGTTTGAAAGGTTTACAATTAGATTTAATATGCAACTTATGCTCAACCAAGTCTCTACTCAAACCTGTTAATTCTTTATAACTCCAAGCAAAGCACTCTTTGTTCTCTTTGAGCACTGTGATCAATTTGGCCTTCGAAGTAACATCGAGTTCTCTGTTGATCTGTACAGTGTTTGGAACAATTCCATCTCCCAATTCGACTTCCTCTAAAGGATCTTGGGAATCAACATGACCTAAAAAAGCTTCTCTGAATTCGATTAGCTTCAACCCCCAGTCAGATTTCTCAACCAACAATTCCTCCCAATTATTCATTTCTTGTAACTTCTGCTCTTACTCTCACCAGTAAAACCAGCAATAGATGTGCTTGTTGGGATCAATCGAACCTTTTCCTTTCCCAACTTCTTCAAAGTCCTAGAAGGCAAAATATTCACTGCTGCACCATTGTCAACCAATACTCGATTTAATAAAATCCCATCAAATGATGCAGATATGTATAATGGTTTCAAATGGTGTCTCATATCATTCGAAGCTGATCTGAAAGGATAAGAAATGTCAGCACAATCTAAATCAACAATCAAAGGATACTTAGAACCTGTTTATGTTTCTAGAACAAAAACTGCCCTTTCCTTAGAGGTTACTTCTGGCTCCACCATAGCATTAGCCATAATCATAAGTTCTTCCTCTTCTTCTTCTTTTTGAATCTTAGATATCAGGGTTCCCCAACCTTCATTCCAACCATTGTCATAAGTCAGGTTATATTCTTCATCACTTGATACATCAATGATTTCCATAGGGGCAACCGCTGGTTGTAGTGCCTTTTGAACTAGCGAGCAGTCAGGTCCAAAAGGTCCAAAATCGAATGAAGGGGAAACCATGTTAATTTGGACTTCAAGCAGAGTTCCAAACTGAATGGTTTTCTTCTCTTGTAATGGTAACTCTAATCGATCTTGTACTGTATCCACCTTTTCAGGAAACTCCTCTACAGAAGTTTCCATGGGGGAAAATGTTTCAACAGGGGAAGAATTCATTCCTCCACCTTCTTCCTGTTCCACTATCATGGCTTCTAATAAGCCAGATTGATAGCTTGCCAAGGAATTTGGTGAAGCTGGGCAATTTTGAGGTACCTCATGGTCCATTCTGGTAGCCAAACTTTCCAACGTTTCCCTTTCTGATTGAGTAAACCCCCTTTGAAGAGATTCTTCAGAATCCTCTCTTTGAAGTCTGTTAAACCTTGGATTGAACTTATCACCCTCATTATGATTCTTTTTGGTGGCATACTCTTCCATTTGGAAACTAGTATACCTCCTTTGTAGTTTCCTCTTCTGAGTTCTTGTCAGAATAGGAATCATTTGAGGTGTTTTGGTCTTTGGATCTCTAACCACTATCCATTGACCAGCAGGAGTGTTTGGAGGTTTGACCATTTTGTTTCCAACCTTAGAAGGGGTTTTATATCCCTGGAAGAGTTCTGGTTTAATTTTCTTTAAAAACCAATCAAGAACTCCTTTTACCAAGGTGAATTGTTCCCCTTCTCCTTCATTTTCTTGGCCCATTGGGGCCTTTCCAGTGTTAACCTTCTTCGAAGGAGGATAATCCCTCTTCGAAGCTGGTGGAACTGGACTAGAAGGTACACTTCTCTTCAAAACTGGCCAAGGCTTCTCATTTTTTCCATGGCTTGGGTTTATCCAGGATTTTCTTTCATTATTCTGATCCAAAGCCTTTCTTTCCATCCTTTTTGAAAAGAAATCAACCCCCTGTCGATCCAGGTCTTTGAAAATCAAATAATTAACCCTGCATTCCATGCATAAGCATTCCAAAAAGGATGCTTCAAGCATGGGAAGATGAGATTGCTTAAAACCCTTTTTAGAAAAACTTCCCAATGCATAATTTTGCCGGTAAGTTTTCTCATCCTCACTTCGAAGTGGGCCAATTCTTGGCTTTCCTCTTCCAAATTGTACAGAGTTCATCCCAACATGAACTCGCATGTTTTGCCATACCTCCTGAACTGTTTTAGCCAAAGAAGTTGTCACATTGGTATTAGCAGTCACTTCTTCAATCTTTGGAAATGGATCTGTGTCTATTCCCATAGTCTTTTCTAGAAACATGATCCTTCCCTTCTTAATTTGCTCCTGAACCTTGTCACGGAAAACATTACAATTTTTAGTTGAATGAGTCCAAGAAGCATGCCATTTGCAATAATTCTTTCCTTTTGTTTCTTCCAAAGTTGGAAGTTTAACATTTTCAGGAAGTTTGATGAACTTTTTCTTTAAAAGGTAATCAAAAATTTCATCTGCTTTAGAAACATCAAATGAATATACTTTTCTAATTGCTTTCTTGTTAGTCCTTGGTGCTATAGAAGAGTCCTTTCGAATTAAACATTCACACAGACAAGGATCATGCTCAACAATTTCAGCTGCATCAATTTCATAAGTAGAGTCTTTATAATAGGTTGAATAAGAAGAGTTATTCCTATCGACATCTTCTTCTAACAATGATTCATCTCTAGAAGCTTTGTAAGTTAAATCAACCAAATCTCTGAACTCAGTAGAATCGAACTTCTTCCTAAGTTCTCTACTTAAGCCATCTTGTGCTATTCTCACAAATTCAACTTCTGGTAATTGAAGTTTGCACTTTTTTCTAGCCTTTTTTAATCTAGCAATAAATTGTGCAGCCTTTTCATCAGGCTTCTGCTTTAATCTTGCTAAATCAGTCATAGTGACTTCAGGTTCAGTTTGATAAAACTGTGCATGGAATAATTCTTCCATCCTTTGCCAATTTGGAACTGACTCTGGTGTTAAATTAGAATACCATTCGAAGTCTGTTCCTGTCAAAGAATTAGAAAACAATTTCAACTTAATGAACCCATTATTGCCTAACTCTTTACATTGGGCCGTAAATCTGGCAATATGCTCAGTTGTTGATTGTTTTCCATCCCCATGGAATAAAGTAAAATCTGGAATTTTAAAACCCCTAGGGACTTCGAACTACCTATCTATCCATTCCGGATAGGGCTTTCTATAAATTTGGGTTTGTACTCCTCGGTTTAGAGGTCCATATACTTCTTGCATGAGGCCTAATATCTCTTCTCGAAGGGCTGGACGTTCACCAAGAGGTACCCTTGAATTAACAAGTGGTTCCCAAGTAGCATTTCTAGGCATGTGCTCTTCTGGAAACCTTTGTAAAGGATCATCAAAAGGCCTATGTTGCTTGAAACCTCCTCCTTGTTTTGTAAGAGGTTCATATAAGTAGTTCGAATGCACCCTTCCCATCTCTGGTATCCCTGCGTACTTAGGAATTCCAATCTCTGGATTAGGCCTTTTTGCACTAGTCCTATCCTTCTCATAAAAATGATTTTCAGGAGTAAATGCATACTCATCAAACCCGTAATCATTGTTTCTAAAACCCTTATCCTCATTTAAACCATCAAAGTTTGGTTTGAATGGGACATTAGTGTTTTGTTTGAACACTTTCTTAGGTTTAGGAGTTTGATAATCCTGAGTTTTTGCAGGTTCATACCAAGATTCTGGTATATCATCTACATTTATAGGCTCTTTTCCAGGCATTGACTTAAATTTTCTTGTACTAGCTTCTCCTTTATCCTTCTCAAATGAAGGCAAAGGATCATGTCTAAGCCCTGATTGCTCTTCTAATTTTTGTAACATAAGCTTCTGGGTCTGAGCCAGTTCTCTAAATGTAGCAATCATTTCAGCAAACTGACTAGATGACACATTTCCTCCAATTTCTGGATTCTTTGGGTCATCAACATGTATAGTTTTATTATTCCTAGTATTCATTCGAGAAGTCTGGCTAATTCCCACATTTAAGTCTTGACCAGTATGAGTTTCTAGGCCTGTTTGAAGGCCTTCCACTTGTTCATTATCTCTAGAATTAACATTATTCTCATCTTCTGGCGTTTGGCCAACCTGAGAATCATCTGCGTACTTCCTAAGTTTTGGAGCCATTCCACACTTTCAGGGGTCCCACCGGGCGTGCCAAAAAATGTGTTTGGTTCTTTTACTTCTTTGCAATGGAAAATGATTGTATGCGAGCGTGCCAGAGAGAGTTTCAATCTCCTCCCTCAGATTAACTTTGGAAAAACCAAATCTAATCAGGCGATTGTGCTTTATTGGTTCAATTACCTCAATTAAGAGGATTTTTTCAACAAGTGAAGAAATGTAAACCAACAAACTTAGGAAATCGAAGACCAAAAAGAAACAAGATACTTCGATTAATAAATCAAAGGTAAACTTACTTCGAAATTGTCTCCAACTTCAGATACAAGAACTTCGAACAGGTGATTGTTACAGAAACAATCAAGATTAATCCTAACTACTTCCTACTCTACTTCCTAATCTACTTCGAACTGAGATCGAGATCCTAAACTACTTCGAACTGAGTTCGAAATCCTAAAACTACTTTGCCAATGAACAAACCAAGCATCAGTTTTTTGATAGCTGTTTGTTGACGATTTGTCCGGAGGCTTTTACTCTTCAATTTCTTCTATTTATAGACGTTGTTTTGCAGTTTGAACTTCCCGCTCAATAAATTTGAATATTGGCTTGCTTCAAACTCTAACTTCCACTCTTCAAGTTGGCAGTTTCTTCCTCCTCCACGTCTGAGTTTGAATCCTTCTGATTCTTCCTCCAAAAGCTTTGATTTTGAATCTGCACAGTTGCTTGAACTAAACTCAAAATGATTATACGTTAAGGAGAATAACTACCTTTTAATAGGCACTCCACGTGTTCTAACTATCAATTTGTCTGTTTCACGAGTTTACACGTGGAGCTTATGTATTTAGCAGTTAATAACATGACCTCGAAGTCACTTTTTATTCATCCTTGACTTGTAACTGCCAATAACCGCTTTTCAAATCTGAGAAAACCATACGACATCGTATTTACTCAGATATATCCCTTTAATCCAGTGTACCTTTATCAACAGGTAATTGCCAACGTTTGGCCTATTCATTACGTGTCAATTAATTATTGGATTTGTTAATTTTATATGTAAACAAGTAGATAATTTAGGCCATTCATCTGGGCTCCCAGATAGGGTAAGCAAGGAGGGAGGGAATCACGATTGGCCATAATTTTAGTGGTTGACACGGGAGGATGTTTCTCAAAGGTTGAGATTCTAGAATTCATTGAGTTAAAAGATAGTATCAAATTGAAACTGCTCTTTACTTTATTTGCATGATATACCGTTTTATTTGTAAGTTATGATTTCGGGTACGGTTCAGCTATCGAGTGATTATTCGCTCATGGTGCTGTCACTACAAGAGAAATCGCTTTCCGCGACCAAAAAATTTGTCGTCAAAGGGTTGTTTTTAGTCGCCCTAATACTTTGGCAACCAATATTTTAGTCGCCCAGTTTGTCGCCGAAAGCTCGTCTGGGAATGTATATGCCGACTAAAAATCTGGTTGGTCGCCAAAGGGGGGCCATACGGCGACCAAAAAATTTTGTCGCCAAAGGGGAGCCATACGGCGACCAAAACCGTTTGTCGCCAAAGGGGAGCCATACGGCGACCAATATTTTGTCACCTAAAGTTCATACAAAAAAAAAAATTAATGTGCCACAAGCGCCTGCCAGGAATTGAACCACGACCTCCCACTTCTTTACCCAACACCTAACCACTGGGCTACCTATGCATTTATGTTCCATTTGTTAGAAACAATATATATGTATTATCTTTTCGTATATTCCTTTTTACATTACCAAATGTATAACATTATTTATCATAAATTATGTATTGCACTATATTTTATAATATATATTTTTTTGAAAAGTATTTTATTTTATTTTATTATATTATTTAATTTTATCGAAATATACCATCGGCGACTAAAATTTTTGGTCGCCATATGTCTCCACGACCAAAGCCGATGTTTGGTCGCCAAAGGCATTGCATAGGCTACAAAAAAAAAAAAATTGGTCGCCAAAGGCATCGCATAGGCGACAAAAAAAAATTTGGTCGCCAAAGGCATTGCATACGGCGACCAAAATTTATTTGGTTGCCAAAGGCATTGCATAGGCGACAAATGTTGGTTGGTCGCCCAAAGTATTGCATATGGCGACAAACAAAATTTGGTCGCTGAAGGTGCTACAATCAGCGACAAAAATTGATTTGGTTGCCAAATTTGGTCGCCAAATGTGTTTTCTCTTGTAGTGTGTTGTGGCCCTGGCATATTACACCAGGTGTTGAAGGTACAGAAGAGGAGCCGTACTACCAGACGGAGGAGGTTGCTGCTGAACAAGTGGAGGAGGAGAACTGGAATTAGAATCTGAACCTAAACCTCTAGAAGTCTCGAGTCTCCTTATTTTTGTGTTGGAATATTGTAATTTAATTTCCCAACAAAGTACAACTTACGTTTGTAATCAACTTAAGACACTTACGTTAATTTTTGCTGCTTAATTACTAAAACTCTTTTGAATAAATCTTTTAAATAATTTAAATAATACTTCCGAAAATCGGGGCGTTACAATAGATGGATTTATATAGAAAATAAGGGATAGTTGCGACCAAAAAAATAAGGTTCAGGAAGTAAACAAAATAAAATCTTGCCGACACACTTCATGCATGATTGCTCACAAAATGAATATCTCACCATTAGAAATTCCAAGTTGCAAAAGGAAGCCATTAATCAATTTATTTTCCTTTGTCTGTAATGTGACATGATTTATCCCTAAGCATTAATGGAGTACTTGAAATTAGTTGGGAAGGAAAAATATCCCCCTCTCATGCATTTGCCGACAACATAACTGCTAGGAGGAAATTCGGTATATAAAATACAACGGGCAAGTGCCACATAATGCATTGTCCAAATGTCTTGCATTATTTATATATGTATATTTTTTTTATTCAAAGCATTAATTGAGCTATCAAGATTGGTTGGGAAATAAAATGTCAGCCGACAACTTGCATGGGAAAAATATCCTGCCCACTGTGTGTAGTCAATCCCTGATCAGTTGCACTTTTGCGGTTTTGTTTTCGAAAGAGATATCTTAAAATTCACCGTGGACTAGAAAAATTATTCTGAAACCGACCGCAGTGATACAATTTGGATTCAAATTTTAGATACAGTAGTAAAATATTGATGAAAATTTGGGTTATCACATCATCCCCCACTTTAACAAGTTTGGTCCTCCAAACTTGACTACCGTTAGCAGTTTCAATAATAATTAAAACATAGCTATAAATCCAATTAAAATTACTATCCAAACCTGAAAGTAATAAAACCCAAAATCTTCCTCAAAATAGAAGTACTATCGTACACAACAAGATCAAAACGAATAACCATCGTAAGAAGAAAATAGTTTCACACTAACTAATATCCTTTTCTTGCAAAAACAAAAATTATAAAACATGTTAGAGTTTATTTATTTACAACTCTCCATACCAAAGGTCCTGAGTGGAAATTAGAAACTTCTATTTCTGCGGAAATCATTAAGCATAAGATAAGTACGAGGCAATATATGTATATTAAATAAGCAACTCAAGTGAAACTGAAAGCATCATAAATGAAATCCAATAGTTAAATGAGCAATATATGTCATTAATTACTCAAGTGAGAAAAGCTAATAACGGCATCAATCCTTTGCTTCAATCCTTTGAATGAACAATTTGAACTCAAAACTAAAATGCAATCTCAATATTATGAAGATAATAGATCTCAAATCGTCAGCTAAATGGAATCACAAGTCACAACTCAATCAACCGGAAATAGTCTCTTCATTTCGTGAAGATACATACTACGGAAAAGAAATTTATATATCAAAGATTCCAAACCACGGGTATCCCTTTAGAGAAAACATAAATGATAACCGCAAATCTCGCTTAATTGGGGTAAGATTCTCTAGTGTATAGTCCTGTCAATATGCATCCAATATCCATAGTACTGTCACATTTGTAGTCAGTAGCCTTATTACTAGAAATCACAAGTCTGCAACCAACAGTCTACTACAAGGAACTGCACTTCTTTTTCTTCTTTTCTCTTTTGGCCAGTAATCTCATCAAACTACCAGGAACCATTTCTTTCAATCAATATCTTTGAAATTCACATTGGCAGCCACAATTCTTAGCTAGTAGGAGCCACCAATCCTTTCAATTTCCTACCTCGTTGTGGTCTGTAGTCTTATACGACTAGGAACCGCTTGTGCAAACTTCTTTGAAAATCTTGGCCCCAATTAGCAAAAATCTAAGAATGTATAAATTTAATAATTAGAACAAAAATCTCTAAAATCAATTGCACAAAAGCAAAATTTCAAAAAATAGAAATACAAAGAAATTCTACTTTGATCTACAAGCTACTATTATTATTTCTCAAAATCTTACGTATTTTAAGCAAACATTAGGAATCGAAAATGGCAACCTAAAAATATTGTATACCCAAAATCATAGGAAAAGATAGATAAATCAGAGTGTACGTAGGAGAAATCAATTGTTTTAGAACAAGAGCATAGAGTAAATACCCATGCATTAAACCGATAAGAAACAATCCCAAAATTAAGTACAAAATTCTAAATTCGTCCATGTATTATAATAATGTCAAGAGTACTCAATATGTAGAGGAGACGACATATATTGCATGAACTCGTTATTTTTCCTTTAGAAGTGTCGTAAATTAATCTCTCATAGAAAACTATTGAATAAAACACAATGGAAATGTCAATTCGGCAAATCATCCCAATTATTCCAAAAACAAGCTTTCCCAAAATAACAAGAGGAACCCAAAATCATCTTATTGACTGATAAAGAAGATATATAACAATCCACATGGTTAAAGAAAAAGCAAAAATAAGGTCTACGATTCAAAATCCAAACTCAACATGGTCCAAAATCCGAGTTTTGTGGTGCCAATGAACATATATACATAGAAAATGGTAGAAACTTCACAAAACAATGGATTTAACCACATTTAGCCCAGGTCTATCAAGGGATTCAAATCAAATCTTTAGAACAATGTGGATTTCTCCAAGATCAAGTAGAAACATGGACAAACTATGAATCAATGTAGCAAATCAACCATTTGAAGAGATCCTTACCTCAATAGATTGCAATCCTACAAGCTTTTTGAACAAATCCTAGCCTCCAAACTCTTGAATCCCACCAATCAAAGCTCTCCAACGCAAAAGCAAGTCAAACCTAAGCTCCCATGGCAAGTTAATGATGGATCTATGCAAGGTTAGTGTGGAATTTGAGTATTAGTGGGTAATTTGGTGGAACGGTTGAAGAAATCAGGAGAAATCAGGAGAGGGAGAGAGATGGGGGAGGCCGGCCAACAAGGGGAAGGGAGGGGAAAGTGTTTTCTCTCTCTTTCTCACCCTATTTATACTCCCAATCTCACTAATCACCCCATACACCCATCTAACCCTCAATGTGTTACAAATAAGTCCAAAGCAACTAATTCTAGCACATTGGTCCACAAACTAACATTTTAAAACAATTCATCCACTTTGATTCCGAAAGTCTTTTATAAAATTACGAGTCGAGTCGAAATCGCACCACCACCTCTTGATCTAGTCAAAATTGCCTTTCGACGACCGAAATGGTACCATCCGTTTGGATTTTGAACGAGATGGAGAGGAGTGGCATTCTCCACTGTTAATTTGTTGATTGGAGTGTTTGGTGGAGAGGAATTGGAGAGATGTTTGGGACTGGTGAAAACAGAGCCAATTTGATAGAGAGAGAAGCTTTCCTGGTTTAAGGGAAGTTGAGAGGTGTTTCTTAATCCAGTCCCACATCAACTCCTTTCCAAACCCCAGTGGAGCGAATCAAATAGAAGTTCTCCCACTCCCCCACCTTTATCCCAATCTGAGCTTGGGCCATGTGTAAGATTGGAGGGCTAAGTAAAAGATTGGTGTCCCAAGCTCGAGCCAATACCTAGTGGCATGGGCCAAGCAGTTCCAAACTCATGAAGTCAAACCGTTAAACCGGAAAAGCCAAACTGGAACTGGCTGAACCGAATGAAACCGAACCAAAATGGTTTGGACCGGTTCTGGTTTCCACCTCTTGCAAACTGATTAACCGGTTCGGTCCCCAAAAAACCTTCAAACCAGACCGAACAGAACGGTTTACGCCCCTAGTCAGGAGGTATTACACCTGTGATTCCCCCTTATAAGATCTTTGCAAATTGTGTCCGATTAGTCTGAATTTCAGTCTCCAAAAAATTCCCATTCCGAGAAGATGGGACGATGTATTTGATACTACAGTCATCACATAATGTTGATAAAATGTAATCAAAACAATAAGTCTACACTCACACCCTCTCTGTTATACCCTTCTAAGGACATCCAAAGTGGGCTCTTAAAATGGTTCATAGGGGTGAGGCTCCTAAAATTTAACAAGTCATTTGATCAATTATGGTCTTCAATGGGCTCTCAATACAAGCTCCCAATGGTAGCTCCTAACCCTGGCTCCTAACCCATTAGCTAAATCTAAGTAGCCTTGTAGCTAACTCCAAGTGGGACACAAGCACTTTTAATTTTTTTAGACTTATCAATTTATGGGACCCACACTTTTTTTTTCACAAAATAAAGAATGCTCTTGCTAGCCCATTGAGCGCACATATGCTCTCTAAATTTAGCAAGCTCTAGGAGTGAAAAATGAGACCCAATTAGGCTTATGTGTACACCTTAGGAGCCAAATTAGGAGCTATTTTTAGGGAGTGCACTGTGGATGCCCTAAACCCCGCCTATTTGGCATGGGGGCCCCAAACGGCCCTGCCCACTTAACCCATAAAAAAAGAGAGGAAAATCAAGAAATCAGAGAGAGAGAGAGAGAGAGACGATCGAAGAAGACAATCCACTCAACCCCGACGCATGCACACCCTCTTGACGGCTCGACGCCATACGAGGGTCTCTCTCTCTCTATCAATTATCTTAGGATTTGCCCTGGTTCCTTCTATGGCTTGCTTCTTGTCAATGCAAGTGCCTTAATTTGTCCCGCTTGCTGAGATATATTCACCTCTATATTCATGAATATTCAACCCAATTTTTTGGCTGACTGTAGCTGTTCATTTTTGTCCTTCTAGCCAAGTATTTGCTGCTTGAGCAAAAGGGAATAGTCAATATTGTTATGCAAAAGTATTCAGTAGTTGCAGATGTCTCGCAGGCATTCTTGCATGCTCTTGTCATGGCAAATCTGTTGGACGACTACAAGTCTGCGCATTCGGACAGCTATTCATGGATGGACAACAACAATAACAACAATAACATAACCCATTTAGTCCCCAATAATTGGGGGTATGGGCGGGGGAAGGATAGGAGACAGACCTAACCTTTGGCAATAAATGCACAAAGTGGCTGCTCCCAGAATACCACTGAAACAGATGGATTGGAGACAGACCTAACCTTTGGCAATAAATGCACAAAGCGGCTGCTCACAGAATACCACTGAAACAGTGATCCCCCTATACCGTCGCATTTGCTGCGGAATCATGCCCTCAAATCAAAGCCAAAAGGCATCAGAGAGGGCAGACCCAAGAATCATTTTGAACGTATGAAAACCTTATTGTGAACGTACTATCTGGGCGCCCGTTTAGCTTCATATATGGTACTCACTTATAGATTTTTTTTATGGTCTTGTTTCGAATAAATATAGAATAAGCTCTCCCGGCAACAATGTGACTAAGGGGATAATATCGACAAATTTAACATATTTGGTGCCATTTTCGAAAACTGCTTTGCATAACACTGTTCAGTAGCTGTATTTGAAGAATTGCCACCGTTTTAATATCCTGTTCATTTGCGGAATTCGTTTTGGAGATTATGTATACAAGTTTCCAATTTTTTTTTATTTTTGCCAAGTGGGTTACCTATGTTTTTTTTCATTTCAAAGTCAGATGCTGGATTGTTGTTCTTTGGAGTATAACTATAAAAATTGGTAAAACCTAGCTTTTAAATGTAACTTTACGTAGCTCATTTGAGTTTGGTAACCCTTAACCGAACTAAATTGGAATCTAGGGTAGATAAAAGAGGGACATCTTACCTTTTGTGGCTTGAATCCTGCATCTTTGTAAATACCTGATACATGTATTAATACATTTCGTAGCTGCAGGCATTAGGGTGGAAAACGGAACGCCTTTTGTCACCCCCAATCATTTGGAGGGCAAATTGGGTGCCTCCAAGAGACAAGATAGACTAGTGAATTGTAGTACCTCCTGAAATTCGCCTGGTGCTGGAAAATTGAGAAAGTGAAAGCAACTGCTGTTCTGTTTAAAACGGAAAATTGTCGCTCCTGGTCGATGAGAGATTTAAATTGATGAAGTGGTTGAAAGTGTCCTCATTTAGATCTCTTTATCGAGTGTAAAACTGTAAATGTGCAACTAGGGAATGTAATTTAAGTTGTAATTTGATTATTAGTTTGTTTGGAATATCAACTTGTAGTGTGGTCGTAAAATAAGGTTTTAGTTTTGCGAATGTAATTTATTGGATTGTGAATGGTAATATACGATTATCAAGTTGTTAGTTTTGTTGGATTGTCGATGTTAATTTGAAATGCAAGGCGTCGGGTTAGGCCATAAGACAAGGAAACTATGTCAATTTTTTTGCCGAGATTAATGTATTTTTTTCCCTCTGCCTATGATTTAACCATTATGTTGTTATTTGAGAGCACACATACAGACAAGGAAGGAAAGGGGAATGATCCATTTTTTTCCCACTGCCTATGAATTTTCCAGAAAATAGAATATTAGACTCAAAAGATAAGTATTGCTACCGTAACCAAAATAAAAACGGGCCATTTCTATTTAAACCAGTACATTGGAACAAAACCTAAAGTCAATTCAAGCATATATGGATTCTCCATGCACTCAAACCACCAATTATCAATAACCCCACATGCAAATAACTTTTCTGGATTGTAGAACACTTTGGAAAACAGTAACAACTGGATTACTCATAACACGAACGATTGGTACTACAAATTAATCAAAGAGATTGCAACATTCACAGGACACGGGGTACGGAGACGATACGATACAAAAGATACGGACACGATACAGATACGTCACGATCAAACACAAGATACAAACACAGCACAGACACGATAAAGACATGAAACGCTCAAACACAAGATAAAGACACGACATAGACCAGACCGTGCAAACCATTGCAAACAGTGCGATTGAGTTTCCATTAAACTTGGTTGTGGTCTTCCCCAGCCTTGACCTTGATGTTTTTTTTTTGCTAATCAAAGAATTTATTAATCTTTGGAAACGAATTACAAAGATTAAAAGGATCCGAGACTAAAAACGCCAAGGACCCAAAAGGGAAAATAACAAGGGATCATCAAAGATGGCGAGATACCAGCCACATCACCGATAGAGAATAGAAAACCAAGAACAATAAACCTAAAGGCCCCAAAACCAAACCCCAAACCAAGCCAAGAACAAGTAAAATCATAAGAACCAAAACACAATTTAGGAAACAAAAACCCCACAACGCCAAAGCCAAACAAAAATCCCAAAAACCGCAGCCTCGAGACTCCACCATCAACAAAGGATATATCAAAACTCAACAGAAATGGAAGAACTTTCCTCCACTTTGTCAAGAGCTATAATATCCTGTTCAGAAATATCAACTCCCTCCAATTCTAAGAATTTCTTAATATTGTAGCTCTCCCTTCCGAAGAATTTAACACCAAGAGAAGCATTAATCTCCATACTCTCACGGGCTTCCTTGATCAATATTGCATACCTCTTGCGAATGTCGCTGCTAGAATCCACTTCAGACGAAAAGCTGGGCCCATCAACACAACCTTTCTTCAATTTCTTCTCTTTTTGGTCCCGGTTATTCGTCCTGGAAAAGATAGCAGCTTTCAAAGGACTTTTCGTCCATAAAGGTTTCCTTCGAAAACCATTTTTAGCTCGGGCTTTCTTTTTATGGCGCTTGAACTCCACATAATTAATAAGAGGGTCAGTAGAAATAAGATCAGCAGATTGGGAGTCTTCCGAGCCAGAACTTACTGCTGCCTCCTTAGCTATCGAAATCTACTCATCAGAAGCAAAGAGGGGAGGATGAGAGAGCAAAGGATCCGCATCAATATCTTGAACACCGATAAAGCATGGTGTCTCATCGAAAGCTGACATCTCATCTTTACCGGAAAGGGTAGGAAAATCAGGGTCTTCAATCTCACGCTTGTCTCCTTCTCCAAAATCTTGTATTGCCTGATTAGGTTCTTCCCCATGTTCCACCAATGCATTATTTTTTCCCATATCAGCTTTGATGGCTTCCACCTCGTTATTCTTTTCCACTTCGGCACTATTATTCTCCATGCCATCCTTTGTATCATCTTCTTCATCCTTCTCATTGTGCACAGCTTTAGAAAATGGAAGTTTACTAGACTTCACTATTCTAAACGTTTCATCTTCCTCAATGCGAACAATGAAATTTTTCCCATCGACACACAATTGAATATTTCCAGCTATATCCTAAAACACTTGCTTGTGATCCTCCCCAAACTTGATTATTGAATAAACTTGGCATGTAGCTTTGTGAGCTTCGCATGAAGCTTTGTGAATTTTGGAAGTTATGCATATATTGCGGTTGATTAATACCATCATATTTGGTCACATTAATGGCCTGGTCACATTAATGGCCGAATGTAGCTTGGGTAATTCTGCCATAAATAAAAAAAGTGTAACATAAATCAAGGGGATTACCAATAAGATTTTCCTGAAACAAGAAATTAGAAAGTTGATTAGTTACTTACATTTGTATTTACAACGCTCTCGTGTCGCAGCCACATTGAGAACCACAATATCTTCGATCTCCTAAAATCAACAAATTATATTACAACGAAGCACACATTGAATATATCTATATGTCCATATTAACTAGCAAGAAAAAAATTAATAAAAAAGTTATACGTACCTTACGTGGGAGATAGGCCACTCGTTCCATTTTAGTCCAAGTAAATGATCCATGGCTTTGCAGAAAACTGGGGGCGAGGATAATGTAACCTTAATTAAGGTTACATTATCTTGGGACCAGGGGCGGAGCCAGGGTTTTTGACAAGGGGGGTCAAAATTTAATCTCTTAATAGATTTGGGCAAAAAAGGAGATATAAAATGGTGTCAAAATAGCAAAAACCTAGGCAAGTGGGGGTCAAAATTTGAACTCTTAATATGTTTGGAAAAAAAAAAGGTGTAAAATGGGTCAAAATAGCAAAAACTTGGGCAAAAGTATAACTATCCTATGTATAATACAAGTATACAACCAGACAACCAGTATGTTGTTCAGTTGTTCCAAGAAAAAAAAATCAGATTATAGAATAAGCCCACAAGGCCACAAAACTTACTAAAGCAAGTAAGCAACAACCAACATAGAACGATATTTCTTGATCCAACGCAACAATGGACAGCCAACAAGTTCGCATTTAGAATTAAATATACCAGAAATTTGGGGAAACTTACCTAAGGTTTGGAATTCACCAAGAAGATATAAGATTTTCAACCAAATTCATCAGATATGGAGGAGAAAGCGGAACCCTCGCGAATGAGGAAGGACTCGACCCAGAAATCTGGTTTCTTCTTGGTCTTTCTTTTCTTCATCTTTCTTTGTTTCCTTTTTTTTTCTTCGTTTTCTCCAGAGAAGAGAGAGAGTAGAGTTTTGTTTTGGTAAGAAAGTCAAGTTTGGTGGGGTGTAATGTTGGGTTTGCTGCCAATTGTCTTTTTTTCTATCCGATAAAGACATAGTCACATAAAGAAAGACATAATGTTGGGTTAATGTTGGGTTTGCTGCCAATTGTCTTTTTTTTAATCCGATAAAGACATAATGTTGGGTTTGCTGTATCCAATGGCCATATGGGCTGCCTATTTGCCCACCCTTTTTTCCTATTGTACCAAAAGTGTATATGGGCTGGGCAGAAATTTTTTTTAAAGAGTGGTCAACTAGCAATTTTTGGATGTGTATTAGTAATATCCCTATACTAATTTGAGGTTGAGAGTGGTCAAGTGACCACTGTGGTCTCCACGTCCCTCCGCCCCTGCTTGGGACCACCTGATGCCTTTCACTCCATCACTTACCTTTTTAATTAAAAATCCAACGAGTTTCATTTCGTGTGAGATTGACGACCTGTGCAAATCTACTTTGCGCAGAAACTTTTCAGCATCTCCATTTGTAGTTGCATCTTTAGAGTTTTGAACAGACCAACAACAAGAAGAACGACAATGATGCCAATGGCTTCGCCAACGTATTCATACCATTTGGCTTTTTTTGTGGATGATTTGGTTTCTGACCCATTAGGACTTGGCGCAGGAGCCGAAAAACTCGAGCGCCTCCTTCCCCTCCTTAGTATGATGGGATAACCTAGATTTGCAACAATAAGTAATATATAGTATCTCTTCATTGGTGGCATTGCAAGTCTTCTTGAAGAAATGATGTAGGACAATATATACACCCCCGTTATTTATGAAAATATTATTTTAGTAATAATTTTTATTTACAATTATTATTAGAAGACGCACGTGGATTTTGGCCAAATTCCTTTGTAAAGGCTTTCAATTTAGTTATTTTGTTATTTTAGGTAATATTTAGATTATGAATTACTCTTAGTGTGTAATTCTGTTTACGTTGTGTCCAATTGAGAATTTCTTGTTTTTCTTTCTAGTTTTCAATTTTGGGAGTTTCCCCAATTTCCGGGATATTTTATTTTTTAGTAGTATTTGCTAGGGTTTCCCTATGAAAGGCCATGTAATCTCTATTATTCAGCAGTTTTTATTCAATAAACAAATCAGAGTTAATCTCTTTCTTCTTGTGGATTCAAGAACTCTCGAGGATTCGAGACCTATCTTTGTTTTCACTAGTACGCTAGCTAGTTTCTCGTAAATTCCGCTGCGTCAAGAAGGGAACGTCTAAAATAGACACTTCTAAAAGGTATGTACTATATGCACCAACTATATGGTCCAAATATGTCATCTCATAAAGATTCATAATACATTTTGGTGCGTCTCAAAACTTGCATACTAAAATCTTGTAACTTTTCAACAATATAATTCTTAGCTTTTTCACTATCAATTATAACATTTGCTTCTCGTTACTTTTCAGCAATAAAATTCATAATATTTTCACGAAAAATTATAACATATTATTTTGTGGCACAACTTTTTTTCATAACTTTTATACTAAAAACTTGTAACATTTTGGAGGTGCATATATATGGTACACACTTAAATATAGGTGTGTATTGTAGCATTTCGCAAGAGGGGAAATAATAGATGATCAATTAAGGATTGGTTCTTTTAAAAAAAATAAACAACTTCAGTATTGGTTCTTCTCAGTGGTCAGTACCAAGTTAACATTTGAATTGGCACCCACTTAGCTTACTATTTGCACAGCCAAGTAAAAATAGACGTCTTTACTGGTATAGGTATTCAGGATTGGTAGATTACCACAAAAAAAAAAAAAAAAAAAAAAAGGTATTCAGGTTTGGCCTCCATGTTTGGGCTGTCAAGTCCGAATTCTAAATTACTAGTAAGTCACAAAAAATAAAAAAAATAAACATGCAAGTCAAAAAAGATCATGCCAAATTAAGGTTACATTATCCTTGCTAAATTAAGGAGGCCAAACAACTAACTAATCACTTACAAAATTATCCATTTTTATGTGAATGAATTAATTGAGGATGAGAGATATTTATAGATTTATAGGTTTATAGGGGTCATATCGTTTTTCAAACCATCATCCCCTTCCGAAAGATCGAACTTCATTTCTTGGTGTGATGCTAGAATAATCTCCATGCTAGAAAGCACAATATACCTATTGAAGATTGAATAGTTGGACATACTACTATGTTTGGCTGGAAAATAGAAGAGAGAGAGAGCCTCATTTGGATTATGATTTGTAAGATGCATATCAGCAGACGAGAATCAGCTGTAAGATTATAATACAGTTTTGGATGAGAGAGATCGAGAGAGAGAGAGAATCCTTAGTTTGTTTCTATTCCAGGGGAAAGAATTATTCTGCGGGGATTGGCACTACAACAAAAGTCGGTTTCTATAGCATGCGAAAAATGCTATAAAAACGTATATATAGCGTTTCATCAAACGTTGTATTAGCCGGCGCTATAAAAAGGGTAAGACTTTTCATAGCATTTTTCACCCGCTATATTTTGTATATCAAATATAGCGTTCCATAGGTTTTTATAGCATTTTATGCTTGCTATATTTAGTACACCAAACATAGCATTTTAAACCTGCTATAATTTTGCATAATTCCATAGCATTTTTTGATTGCTATTATATGTCTACAATTAATAGTATTTTTAAAACGCTATTAAGTGTAATAACTGTATATTTTCTATAGCTTTTTGGACCTGCTATATAATGTATGTTTTCTATTGCATTTTGAACCTGCTATTTATGTTTCACCTTTCATTGCATTCCTTGGATGCTGTACACCATACTTTCTACGATCTTAATTTCATTGCATTCTTTGAATGTGAACCACAATATTTCACACTAAAATTTTGGTACTTATTCTAGTAACTTGAATTCAATTCCATGCCAAACTCTTACAACAATAACAAAAAAATAAGATAATTTAAACGACTACATATTCCTTGACAATATGTTCACAATATTCCATACAGAGCCCAAAAAGATGTCATTGTCTGAACATCCAAGCGATTAACATTACCTAAAAAAAATTAGTATATTACAAGTTCCTCCAACTCATCTATCTATACCAAAAGTGGAGAACAAGCCTTGGCACCAAAATATCAACAAAAGGGCTTCCAAGCACTGCAATATCATATATCTATATCTTCAGCAAAAATATCAACACAAGGACTTCAAACCAGCAGTAAGAAGATCAATCTTTGATCAGCAAAAAGTGATGAAACAATTTCTTCTATCAACCCATAGACCTACACATGGTAGATGCAAATTGATTAAACATTCTCTCATTCAAGTTCCTTCAAAGGAGTCAAAATTTTGGCACCTAAAATACATAAATCAATGATTAACCTATGAGCCCATTACAAAAAATAGCAATTAGCTAGTAAGCAAACACTTCAAGTAGTAGCAACCCCTCTAAGCAAAATACACATACACAAGAATCGATTCTAAAACAAGAATCAATTGTAGTACTTGCAGTAGGAGCCACATACACAAGGAGAAGTATACAGTAGCATACTAGCATTCAAATAGGAGGCACACTTCAACAAATCAATAATCGTAATTGCAATGCAGACGTATCCAACTTGAGGATAAACTGGAACTCTAGTCATTAGTGGATTGAACTTCTATCATAGACAAAAATGCTTATGATTGTATTCCCCTAATAATACCAGACCCCAAATTCTGAAACCAAAGATAGAATGCGCCTTAACCAAACCAACCTTGTGCTGCAGTTTGCCCAAAACATCACACCAAATGCCTAAAGTGATTCTCATACTTTTTCGTGGATGAAATCATCGACGTTACGAAGAATACCCTTGTTTCTATTTGGTTAGGTCCATTGACGTTACGAAGAAACAATAATGGATCCAAGAGTACAGAGCAACATCTTACAGATTTCTTAGTAGTTAGTACAGAGAACTGATATGGCATTGGGAAAATTAAGAGTATAATCTAATGCACTTGAAAGCCTTGCCATTGTAACCTTCATGTATAGTATAAAAATAAAAGATAAAAGATTGTCACACTAAAACTACGCAAAAAGCGCGCTAAAACTACGCATAGGTGTGAATACTGAATGGTGATCCCGCCAAACATGTTTTGCCCCGAAACCCCGGAACCTTTTTGCCTAGTCCAATTTCCTGTTTTCAGTCTGTACAACCCGCTCAAACTGTGCCAATAATGATCGCCCCTTTATTTGAGTAGTTTGGGCTTGCATTATAGCATTATTTCAACCCACCCCAATCAAAAGCAGCAGACATAGTACCCTAAGGAATTGGATCCTCTCGTATAGTCCAAATCCAAATCTAAACCTTCCATTGCTATAATTAATGGTTCGAATTTTCTTATAAACTCTTCCAAGTAAGAGCTCTTCTAAGAAAGAGTAACGGACAAAATCCAAACCATTAATTATCCAAATGTATGGTCCAAATTTGGATTAGGACCAAAACTTGGAGCAGAGAGCATCTGATCCCCCATTTATCAACAATAGGCAAAAACAGAAACAAAGATAAGCGGGGGCCATTTCAACAAAATTTGTTACGAGCCTTATAAGTTCTGACATCTAAAATTTCCATTCAATATACTAGCAAAGCCTCATCATGCTCCATGTTTATCATGGAGGACCTTTAGAACTCCCAATAATTGCAAGTTAAAAGCGGTAGAACTCCCAATAATCTCAGTTTAAAGCAAGTTAAAAGAGGACCTTTAGAACTCCCAATAATCTCAGTGATCTATGCACAACATAAAAATTGAGGAAAGGAAATAATCTTAATCAAGAACCACAACTAGAGCAGGTTGCTTGCTTCTTTCTATTTTTTATAACTTTTCTGTCCACTGGAATTCCATTTCCATAAATAGAGCTTCTCCCACCTCGAAGGTTGCTAGTCTGTAAAAATCCACGCTATTTTTTGTGCACATAAGTTACCTCTATGGCTCTATCTTAAACCGTCACCGACGCCATTTTAATGCCCTCGGTCTCAAAAGTTGCACAATCCCAAAACCAAATCCCCAGCTCCAAACTTATTTCAATCATCTAGGTATAAAGGACAAGTACACAATATTTAAGAATGCAACTCTACTGTTCAGATACCCAAATCTCCAACAGCCACAGTCACTGCTCAAAACTCCAACATCCTCCCATGCATTTGACGGGGTTCAAAGCTCTCCAAACACTATGGAATGCCAGGGCGAAATCTGATTGCCAAATGTATTGCCAGAATTCCAACAAGTAAGACAAAGTAAATGTGGGAACATGACTATCAAAAGAATGTGAGGGCCAAGACCGAAAAAATCAGCCCAACTTTGACTCATTTCATTGATCTGCTCGGGTTGCTCGTCTTAAAGAGTTTATAAAGCAGATCACACAACTTTGGAAGTGAAAAAAAAGTGCATTACCTTGGCATAGAGTCCATAAGAACCTTGTCAGCAGGCCATGCAATAGTAGTCCCAACAGCATCTTCAATCTTTTCCATAAAACTCGTAGGCCTCCACAAAAAGGCTTCACCTTTCTTTGGAACATCCACCCAAACTCTCATTGCGTTAGGTCCGAGACGCATATGATGTACAAATTCATTTGGATCACTCGAAGACCAATGTCCTTCAGCAACTACTTCCCCTGTCCCCGTCCAATCAAGCAACTTGCAGCTGTCGCTATCAGGGGTAGTGGTAACCCTCTTTAGCAACAAGGCAACAATGTGCAAAATCAGCATTTTTGATGCAACGATGTAAAATACGTAACTAAATAACGATGCAGATCAGCATTTACAGATCAGTTATGCTATTTTTTTCCGAATAGGTAACTAAATAACTTCTTACCGACGGAGAAACAATGGGTGTAGTCGGTGTTCCTTCAGCCGGTGCCGCATTTTGAGCCTAGAAAGTTGAAAGAAGGAAACAAACAAATTGTCATTACTCAAAGTAGTCAGAGATATCCACCACAGAAAGAAAATGATAATAAAGTACTTACTTGATTTTTCTTTAACTCATCAATTGTATCTTGCATACGTGCCACTTGAGACTTATACTTAACATTTTCTTCATGCAACTGAGCTAGATGGCCACTCATTTGTGATAAAACAGATAATTTTGTTAGTGTGACTCCTTTTCCAAATGTTCTTAAACGACCATGCTTCTCGGGGCCAAGTACTTTACAAAGAGCATCTTCTTTGAGATTAGTTGACGATGATTTTGGTGTTTCACGTTCAATTTTTGCCATTAGTGCCTGAATATTGCAATATACGAAGTCAATGAAAATGACTAATGTGAGATATGAAACAAATAAAACACAAAAATTGAGAACGAGCCTTGGCCTTACAATCTTATCTTCAACTTTTTTGTTTGCGGGATGACTAATCTTTCTCTTATGTCCTTCAGCCCAAACAGCGACTCTACTTGTGGATTTCTTATTTTGTTTCTGGAGTAAGAACCAATACACTCTAATTATGAAAGTTGCAGCTATGTAGTATTGCAACCGTGAAGAGAGCTTCTCTGAATAGCTATGAAAGTCAGTCGGAGTCCAAAAAAGCCTTAGAAATTCATAGCTAATTATGAGGTGCATTGTAAACTATAAAATGATAAATTGCATGGTTGAGCCATTGCTGCTCAAAATCTGAATTTCTTGATTCAGTAGTAGTACAAAAGAATTCTTTTGATTCATGTATTTTAATATGTAACAAACTATGGCAAAGTTGATCCTTGATCTTTACATGCAGCAGATAGTGTATCAACAAGGCTAGAACCGAACACAAAATTAAACACTTACAATAATCATGAGTGTGGTTTCAGTGTTACCCATTGTGTATACATAAAATAAAACCAAGCTCATTCCAAATTCTTGACATTCAATGTAGACTCACGAGATACCACTATCAAAAACGACAATTTTAAGCGATTCAAATCATCGCCCATGTCTTTCACAGATCAAATAACAAAATGGCAAATAAAATTTGGAAATCGAGCAGAATTGTTGAATTTGGAAATGAAGCCATGGATGAAGATGCCATTATTCTCGTTAGGCATAACACTGATTACTAAAATATGAGCTGCAAAGGAAGGACTGTGTCTGTAGTCATATACAAGTTCTGGAAATTAAAAACTATTCATGTTTTCAAGGTACGCAAAGTTTGATACTCTTATTCACTAGAACCCGAAAGTATTATGCTGAAGCCTCTAAACAACAAAATGTTAAATATTCTCTACAGGGTAGCCAGAATCAAGGACATGCAGTTGGATCAAAAAAATAATAAAGTTATTACCATCTCAGCGGTCAACCGTGCATATCCCTTACGACTCATAGTATGTTGAAGTTCCAGCTGCTTCTTTCTAATTTCTTTAAAGTTGTCGCTTTTAACCTAATCAAATAAAATCACGAACATCCTTATTTTTTTGAACAACAGAGATTTCATTAAATTTAAAGAGCTTACAAGGAAAAATTCATAGCAATATGCAAATACCTTGAAATTTGCACTCATCTTGTCCTTCACAAAATCTTTCCAATCGTGCAATGATTTGATGTTAGGAGGTTGCAGCTTCATCCTTTCTTCCTCATTTGAAGCAGCAGTTACTTTTTTGACTAATATAGACTTTGCGGCTCTCCAAACTTCATTCATTTTCTGAAAAACAATTTGTCTCTGCCATTCTTCATCCAGCTCAAATCTTACCTGAAATTTGTAAGTAACATGCATGAAATTCTATCATTTTTACTTCCACGCGAATTATACTAGGGCACTATACCATACCTGAATGGATTTCCATAGGACTTCAGCCGTACTCGAAGGAAGTTTTCGCCAATCCGAAAGTGTATATGGCACAATCTCTTTAACTAGAGCTCCATAGAAAGAAGACAACTTAACGGATCCTTCACCAATCGGTATACCATTCTCATTAAACAACACCTTAATTCGACTACCTCCATCAATTGCAATGGTTTTCAGCTTTGTTGGGCCTCTTCTACGTGTCGCTTTCTTGGACATTGTTGTACGGGATTCATGAACTGATGGAGATATGATAGTACTTCAAAATTATTCGATAAAAAGAAAAGAAGAAATAAACTCATGATATTATTTCTCACCGACACTGCCAATGACAGTATGTGGGCTGCAAAACGGATCAGTTTGTTCAGTAGGTGATGTGGGGAGCTGCAGAGCTTGGGTTGCTTCGTGGGGGCTGCTACCTTTTTCCTGGGCAATAGAACCACCATTCTTCTTTCCACCAGCTGTCCTTTTCACCTGAAAAAAGTGAACGACAAAAAAGGAAGCAACAAATTACAAACTTGATAGAGAACAACAAATTCATATGCATATATAATTTCAACAGGCATAGGAAGAATGAAATTGTAAACTTCATAGAGAACAAGAAATTCATATACAAATTCATATGTTTTTTCCTGAATCACTTTTTGGAGTGGTGTTTCTCTACTGCTACTGTCTGTCTCTCTATTACTACTGCAGCTGCTCCTGAGCTGTGTTCGTTACTGCTGCTGTTTGTCTCCCTATTACTGCTATTGCTGCTCCTCTTATTAATGTTTACTCTAGAACTTCCTTGTGTTGCTGCTATTGACTTTGGTGCTGGTTTTGGATATACTGTCGAATCTACTACTCTTAATCTGCTATTGACTTTGGTGCCTAAAGATGTCTGAAGTTTCTCTTCTGTGGAAGCCTTAAAGTTTTTCCTAATGTTGCTGCTAAAGAACTTGAATGGTTAATGGGGATGGCTAATTTTGGAGCTTGTGTCGTGGTGTCCTAATCTTGATATTCCTGTTTTGGGTTATTGCTACTACTGCTGCAAGCTTGCATTTTGAAGCCGAAGTTGCTATTTTGTGAGAGGACTAGATACATCAAAGTACTTGATAGAGAACAGCATTGTGATTTAAACATGCATGTCCCATTCATTACAAAGCAATTTACTCCTATAAGCGAGAAGTTGTAGAACAAGGAAAAAACATATTTGGGTAAGAGAGATAAACCAACAAACATCATCTATTACCTTTTTCGCTTTAGACCTCGAGGAATCATCATTGTCATCATCATCACTCAGCCCTTCTTCACCATTGAATGGTTCATAGTCTTCATCACCATCTCCACGCCCAGTTTGGTTTTTTCTCTTAGTAGTACATTTACCGTTGCTTTGTTGAATTGACCTAAAAAAGAACTTTGCAGGGTTCTCGATTCCAGCAGCACGCAGTTCTGTTATGAGTTGTTTAATTGTTTCTTGCTTGTCCTTTTCAATTCCTTTCACTTTCTTGTTCAAGAACCCCGGCGCAAGCATGCTGACTGCCTAAAATGAAATTGCAGCATAACATATGAAATTGACATAGAAGGAGAGTGACTAAAAGACAATCTCAACACTGAAATCAGCAATTCAAGCAAGTATACCATCAATCCTGCTACGAAGGTTCAGTTTCAACACATATATCAGCACTTCAAACTAACTTCTATCCAATTATAAAGGTAGCTTGAATGCTATACTGAATAATTCTTCGGTGAGAAGACTTAGGCTACCTAATTCTTTTTAGTTTTTATCCATTTTGTAGCACCAGATTCCAAAACCCAAAGCATTGTCATCGGGAGTCCTGAGCAAGGTGCGATAAAATGTGGGAGTTCACAAACAAAAAATAAAAAAAAAGCGTATCCTGCATTTCCATTTGCATCACTTGACTAAAAAACTCAATCAAGCAATATAGAACTTAAACCCACTCAAACCAATCAAATTTTGCACCCTAGGTATAACAAAGAAAGAGGCATGAAATCTTCTTCAAATTCACAAAATCAAGTCACACCGACAAACATCAACTGTTATGAAGATGGTAGACTTAATTTCTCTATGAAAAAAAAAACAATCTCATTCAAGATAAGCATGATACCCAAAAGCTGTTTGATCATTTTGGATAGATGTTAAGTTTGTTATTCAATTTTGTGGCTTAGGACAATGATCCTCCTAGACCAAGAGAGGTTGACAACAGAGTTGAAAAAACAAATGACTTTTGAGGATTGGAACTCCTTCATTTTAGGGGAAGATAAAGATAGAACAGAACTACTTCATTTTGGTGGATGAAAATGAAGCTCTCACTTCCAGTCTCCACTTTTTTTCTCCCAATCGATAGCTCCTCCAAAAAGAACGGAGCCAGAATCTTTGGCTAGTGCTAATGTCAATAACTTATAAATGTTTAACAGTCCTTTCAATTTTCACATGAGAATTATGTGGCCAACAAGGTCAATTGATCCCATTTGTGTCAATGTAATTGCCCTCGAACAACGTAGCAAAATACTTTTTGTATGTGCAAGATAAAATTCTCAAACTCCCAAACTCGTCTCAGGCCTCCAATGAGATTGGGTCACCCCTGACTGCTTCAACAAAAGCATAACAAGAATAACTTCCGTATAGGGGTTTGAAATTTCCTTCATATTTAACAGTGCAAATATAAAGGATCGAGTCACGCTATATACATTTTTCACTTGTTTCCTACAACAATAAGCATTGCATACATGTCTTTATTATTTGGTACACTAACCAAACTGGCTTTTGGCTTGGTTTGAGTTAGGGAATTGGGAACGTTATTTTGAGAGTAGGCAGAAAAGCCATCAGATCCTGGATATGGATTTTCTATTCCAAGCCAACCATCAAAACAATGCTTTGATGTTAGTCCATGGAAATAAACCAGTTGAGAAAGATAAGAAAAGAAAAACCTAAACATCCCCTGCCCTTCCCAATGTCAAACACTTTTGTTCCTTCTCTATTACAACTTTGCGATCAAGGACAAGGCATAGGCTCATTAAGGGCTATTGTCTATGTATTGTTTGATTAGAGCTTTTGCATCAAACATTGACCCAGCATTATAAGCACTGGTTGTGCCCTAGACTTATCTTCATAAAGGAAAGTTCCACTTGCACAATTAAAGATCCACAATGTTAACCTATAAATAGAGATACTTGGACAGCCATACAAAGGAACAAGTTGAACTGCGTTGATTCACCATTAACTACAGGCTACAAGGAACGAACTAGGCCAAAATAAGCACCCGAGTGAGATAAAGAGAGTCTGAATTGATAGGCTGCTAAAAGCCTAAAACACCAAAGGAAATCTTTTCCACAAAAGCGACCAACTACTTTGTAAAGACAAAATCAACAAGGTCTTCTTCTCCAATGAAAAATAAAAATCTCAAGAGGGAATTGTTAAGTCCAATCCATCAATTCAAAAGGCCACTTGAAGAATTTTTGTCCCCAATTGTAAAAAAGAACTATCTCTTCCAAATAAAAAAATTCTCCATTAAAAATGGGTTTTATATGCTTGCAACATAAAATCAAAGCATTTCAATGCAACATAGTATACTTTCAGATGAACAACCTCATTTTGCAACAATGTATCACGGTGGCAAATACTCATGGAGAAATATGATTCTAACTCATCAGCTTAACTCAAACACGTGGTCTTGAATAACATAATTCAATCGTGGAGAACCAAAAGCCCAGTTTCTTTTTTGAAACAAGACTGACACCCCAAATAAAGTAAATCCAAACCCTCTAAATTTATAATCTGTGCAAATCCTCAAATGATTATCCCAAGAGTACAACCCTAGCATTGTATTTAGGCAAGAATAAAGGAAATCGACTGATTGGAAGTGAAGTAGAGGTAAATTGATTAGATATTAGGAGAACTGGAGGAAAGGAACAAACCTGCCACTGCCTACTCAAGATTAAAGCCCTAGAAAACCAGCTCTAGCTCCAGTTCAGGTTCTCTTTGCCTCAATGGTGCAATAGGTTTGATTCTCCTCATACTACAGAACAAAGATGAAATCGGAGAGAGAATCATCAATCAGGTAGCAGGAGAACGAGAGAGAGAGAGAGAAGAGAACAAACCTGTGAATTGCATGCGAAGCTAGGAGGTTCGATTGAGATGCCGCACGGAGTAAAATCAGATCTCTTGAACGATTTGGTGCCGCACGGAGTAAGATTCTGGCGGGTGTGGCGTGCGATTGAGAGGTGTAGAGAGAGAATGAGGGATCTGATTTTAGCGCCTGAAGTTTTGGGATTTGAGAGAATAAGAAATTTTTGGGGGGAAGGAAGGATTTTGGGCGCGAATTTCTTGGCGCCTGGATTGGATTTTGGGATCTGAGAAACGCTATGTTTCTTTGTTTTTGGAAGGGAAAGCAGAAATTAGGAGAGAACGCTATATTTATTTTGGTTAAAACGCTATTTTTGAAGGCTTTAGGATTTTTCTTTGTTTTAACTTCAAAAAATGCTATAATTACTTATCTATTATAGCATTTTTGAAAAAATGCTATTAACTTATGCTATAAAAGGTCATATTTGTTGTAGTGTGGTTTCCCTCTATACCCGAAAAATTAGGCAAAAGATCACCTCCATCTTTGTTCAAAGACCCTTTCAAACTCAATGAATTCGTAGATAACAATGGGTCTCAAAACATAAATCTAAATTGTTCATCTCCTAAATTTAAAAGTTATTTGGGTCAAAGACATTGATACACGTACAAACAAATTAAAATGGTATATTAATAAATAGGTTGTTTAAGTTCAAAATCATATTTACCGCGGAGCAAACATGAGTAGTTTGTTCTTCACTTTATCACGAATTAAAATTCCTATTTGCTGGAAGTGTTAATTTTCTCTGTGACATACATAATTTGTGCGCTTGTAATACTATTTTTGGAACCTTGGTGAGACTTTTTTCTTTTTCCCGAGAAAGAAAGAGTTTTATTAATCATAATGTCAAAAATGCTAATTAACTTGGGACTCTGGATGCATTTAAAAACACAATCCATTAGTAGCACAGATATCAAAATGCCAATTAACTTGGGCCTCTGGATGCATTTAAAAACTCATTTTGGTGGAAATCCTATTGAGCTTGGTCTTAGTAGTATTGCTATAATGTAATGAGGGGTGCTCTGACGATCTCTCCTTTTGTCTTCCGAAGATTGCAGAATGCATTTTTGTTATGGGTATTCAGTAATCTATAAAGAAAAAACTCAACTTTACCAGAAATCCTCGTCAAAGTTCTCTCTCTCTCTCTCTCTCTCTCTCTCTCTCTCTCTCCCCCCGAAAAACATCTTCCAAAAAACATCCCAAACTAATAAAATTGGCGAGAACGAGATTGAGAGCTTAAGAGCAGAGTGACAATTGAGAACGGGGGTGGATGGTCCTACTGAAGAATTTTGTGACTAAGATTGTGCCTATTAATTCATGTTGTAGATTTTATTTGTTTTTTTAGTCGATTTCGGTAAAATGACTTGTTTGGCTGTGTATTACAACACCTCAAGAAACATATACTCAACATTATTATGTCGGTGGTTCAAATGTTGTTGAGATTAGATATATATGCGTGCGTATGATCATTGCTTTATGGTCGACATGGTGCGTTTGTTTTGTACTTTTGTGTGTTTGTTCAACATCAGCAGGGTGATTTGTTCGGTTTGATTATATTACATCGAGAAACCTAGATTCAACATTATGCTATACTTGAGTGTGTTGGTGATTTAATTATTGTTGAGGTCAAAGAATCTTATTCAAGTATTGTGGATATGTATTAGTTATGCAAAAAGTTCCTTGTCTATTTTGGATAATGACAACATTTGATAAACTTATTCTCTTGCAGAAACGTCTTATTGTCTAAATGATGCTAATTGTTTTGGCATCGTTGTGTGTCAAAATCTCAGTAGAAACAGGGTCCCATTACTTGGATGGAAGATAGAAATTTCTTTCCCTTAAATTCCGTTTAATTCCAATTGCATTAAGGAGGTCTGACAATACTAGAGTTTCCGGAGGTGTGGATTTGTTTCTTTAGTACCAAGAGCTATGATTCAGGAGATTGATCTGATAATGTTTGCACACTCACTGTCACCCATTACTGTTCATTTAACATAGTTGCCTGCAGCATAGAGTGTCAACCTCGTTTGAGTATTTGAATTAGCATGTCTTTGGTTCTTGAAGTGCTTTAATAAATGTTTTATAGGTGATGTGTTTGCGACCTAGAGTTGTTATAGTTAGCGTCACCCCAAACGTAGGGCTAGGTCGTTGAAAGCATAGTGACCCGGCAAGAATGTGGTCGATTTCCACAGGGACCAAATGCAACCGGCATGAGATTTGACTTGCGATAAGATTTCGGCGCTAAGACTGCCAACTTTTGAGTGGGTTTATTTGTGATATTCTCTCTTTACCTCCTAACTTGATGAAAATGGGATTTGACTAGAAAATTAAACAATAGCTTGGTTAGGGGTTCAAACCACCCATGACTTAGCTTCTTTCACGTTTCTCAAAGATAACTCAAATGAGAGTCGATTTTCTCGCTCACACTCGGAATATTTAACAGTGAAAATCAAGTTTAACATAAGATGGCATTTGGTAATGGAAAGTGTGAACACCCCGCGGAGATGTCCACGAAATTGATTTTGGTTTGAGAAAATGATTTGATTGGTTGAATGGAGTCGCCACCCGGATTTGAGGACCATACCCGAGAAACCATTTGAAAAATGACTCTTTTGCCCTTTGAATGGAAAATATACTACTGGCCTCGTAAAATGAGATTTCTCGGGTCCGGGAGCTAAGTTACGTGAGGGGAAGGAATTTAAAGCACCCCTCGCGCCCGGTGAAACCACCGGTCTCTACTAAATAGTTGAGGAATTTTGGAAATGTTGTTTGAATGGACTTTGAATGCATATTCATGTGAAAACATAAGAATGTATCAAAAAGATCAATGGAATGCGGGTGCATGCTTATGCAAAATGTCATGAATAAATGATTTATGCACAAAAGATGTTAAAATTTTACCAAATCACCCCCAAACTGCCTTAGGGTGTTCCTGGAACTGATCACAAATACCAAATACATCACACCTGGATAGCAATCTGGGCACCTGGATTAGGCAGATCCAGGCGTCTGGATTGAACGCAGGCGCCTGGAATGGGCCAATCCAAGCGCTTGTCATGTGTTTATATCCTTAGCACTTTCATTATGCTGGCTGTCATGTGTTTGACACTTTCATATTTCTTGTTTCACCCCAGTATGGGGGATAGCTGCCTAGCTGGGTTATTTTCAAAGAAATTGATTCAGGCTCAAAAGGGCTAGCAATGGATATTTATGTGGAGAATAAAAGCAAAGAATGTCTTTCTTCATTTTGAATTGTGCAACTTGATGTGGAGAATTCATGCTTGCTCTAACTTTTGCCTAGATCTCATTTTGAAGTTCGATCTATCGAGCTTTTCGCCTTAACTTTTGCCTAGGCCGCCCTTGCGGGTTTTCGACCTAGCAGGCTTTTTCTGTGTCCATGCATTGCTTTCTGATGGCGCTAAAGAATGGTCCATTCAAAATCCTCCTTGTGCAAGGCGAGGGCTCGATCAAAATCCATCTCGTGTTTCGAAGTGATTATCACGTTTCTCAAATGACGGTGTAAAACAATTCCAAGTTGAGAGATTATTGCAAAAACCCAAGTTTATGATGACAATTTCGATACAACAGCATGACATTGATTTTTGATAGTTGTGACCGAACCACTAAGGGTTGTCTACGTATCCCTTTGCAAGGAATCAGGTCGTGCGTAGTTCGGGACTACAAAGTTGACTCTATTTTTGTCTTTTTCTTTTTTGACAATAACAGGGCATTACATACTCGAAGATGAAAACACATAGATGAGGAAAGCAAAAACATAAACAGACTCGAAATACAATCTGACTCGATCAGAAGTGAAAACTTGACTCGACACTTGAAAACTTCCAATACTCGTGGAAGATTGAATTATTGCATGGCCATCGATGGTTCATTGGTGCGATGAGGGGTTCGGCTTCGCTAGTGGAGCAGAGATGGATCCGTTGTCAATGAGATCTTGAATCTTGTGACGGAGGCGATGACACTCATCAGTAGCATGACCAGGCATTTGATGGAAGGCACAAAAGGCGTTTGAGTTGTGGTAGGCTGGGAGCTTTTGAGGCAAGGGGGTTGGAGGGAGTGGTTTGAGAAGACCGGCTTCATGGAGCTCTTTATACACCACAGATAGGGGTGTGGAGAACTGTGTGAGGGTTCTTTGTGGTTTTTTAGAGTGGTTGGTTTGACCTGTGATTTTGTTGATGGGTGCTGCTTGGTTGGAGTTGTGTTTTGTGGAGCTGGATGAGGTGTTCGCATATAGGGGGTTGTTATCCCCAGAGTTGTTGTTCTTGGTTTTTAGAGTGGGGCCATCTTTTTCAAGAATGTCGTCCTGTATTGCTTCCTCAATTGACAGGCCTGTCTCAAAGTAAGTCTCAAAGTTATGTGTTTGGGCCATCACCATGTACTGAGCCTAGTCAGGTTGTAGATTCTTGGTTATGATCCTCATTTGGTCCTTATCACTGGGACGATCAGTCATTTGTGCTGCCTTCGCCCTCCATCTTTTCACAAAGTCCGCAAAGGACTCCTCTTCCTTCATCTTGATACTTTCAAGCTCACGAGTAGTGACATTAAGCTGCACATTGTACTCATACTGCTTTATGAAAGCAGCTGCCATTTCTTCCTAAGTTTGCCTCCTTGAGATGTCAAGAGACAAGAGTCATTGAAGTGCGGGCCCTGTGAGAGTTTCATGGAACATTTGGGTCATAGTGGGCTCATCAACATCTTGCAATGAAAGGGAGCTCACGTTTGCCTGAATGTGTCCTCTTGGGTCTCCGGTCCCATCAAACTTGTCAAAGTCCACATGTTTGAATTTCTTACGGAGTTTGGCACCCGGGAAAATGCAAAGTTTGTCCATGTCGAACCTGGTGATGGCCCGCTTCTCACTTTTGGTCACAGATTCTTCGAGTCTAGCAATTTTGGCTAACATCTCAGCCAATTGAGGATTTTCGGGGGGAGGAGGCTGTTCCAGATGCTCATCATTAGGAATCTCATGATTTCGAGCCCTACCGTCGGGTATTTGCTGCTGAGGCGGAGGCAACCGGCTTTGGATATTTACCATAATCGCCATAAGTTGGGCGATTCGGGCATCATTCCGGGCCCTCTCATCTTGCATTTCCTTCCTCAGTCGTTCGAACTCATTTGGGGGATCTTGTCCTTGATCGGCCGACATGCTTGTTTCATACGTTGGCAATGAAGGTCGAGACAGTCTTCGAGGGGTCGAGTCCCAACGGGTAAGGTCTTCTTCTTTGCAGGCCCAATGGTTCAGGACTGACAGTAAAGCAAAAGGTCAAACTCAGATTGTGCCCCTGGTTTTATTGAAGAAAATGTCGTGCATGCGTCGTTGTCATGTCGACTTAAGATCTAGACTACCGGTCTCGGTCTCACTTAAGACATTGCATAGATGTTCGAAACAACAACCATGGGTAAGTCGTGACAGGTAGGTTAAATTCCAAGCGTCGTGGAATCAGAGCCAATCTCCTTATAGACCATCCGAGACAGAGCAATAAGGTTGTTGAAATCCAGATACAAATGCACTTAAGGCTAGCCCGAGACACGGGGAGCCGTTCGAGCACGGCAAACACTGGAGGTATCTCAAACTCCATGGATTTTAAGTCTCCTAGACTTGACATGACAGCTTTGGAAGGTCGCCCCAATCCTCAAGTTTTCTTTTAGGTAAAGGGTCTTTGATGTTGGACGAGCAAATTTGGGAAATCATGATTTACACAAATTTCGACAATAATCTAAATTCAGATATCTAAGAGCGATTGTCCCTGCTCGGGCTTAATGGCTCTTAAAACCGTTTATATCATTGTTACGAATCTGATCACTCAAATTTTCCCACGTCCGGTCGTCCTAAAGACTAACTTGTAAGAACAACGCACATTTGGAATGCACGACTCATCATCGGGCCAAGGCAACCTTCTACTAACCGCCGGGGACCTGACTTATACTATACTAAAAACATGTGAGACAAGACTATGTATATATGCAAGTGCATGCATGTGTGCAGTATGACATGCTTGGGAAAACGGTAACACATAGCACGTAACAGGATGGAGCATATAATCCTAGCACATGGGTTGGTTATCTAACGTGGGATTCTATGGTTATTTATATGCATAGGCCGGTTTTGGTTTGAAAGGGGTACCCCAGACTTCAAAGCCAAAGCTGTCTCCCACTGCCAAGGATCCCGCAAGGCAACAAATGTGACTTATCACGGTCGGGGGGTGCTGAGCATTTCAAAATTCCCCGTCACCGGCAAGCTGGGCGGGATTGCCGAAACACGCCAGCGAAGGCTAGTAACGATGCACGTGCAATGCAAAAAGTCCATAAAAACAATATTCTCAAAATCCGTTAAACATTTTTCAATTTTAGCTCTCGATGATTAATACACGTTTTAATAAAATCACACATAAGTGTAATAATACTAAAATGTATATTAATGCATAAGTCCCCAGCGGAGTCGCCAGCTTGTGAACACCTCGCAGAGATGTCCACGAAATTGATTTTGGTTTGAGAAAATGATTTGATTGGTTGAATGGAGTCGCCACCCGGATTTGAGGACCATACCCGAGAAACCATTTGAAAAATGACTCTTTTGCCCTTTGAATGGAAAATATACTACTGGCCTCGTAAAATGAGATTTCTCGGGTCCGGGAGCTCAGTTACACGAGGGGAAGGAATTTAAAGCACCCCTTGCGCCCGGTGAAGCCACCGGTCTCTACTAAATGCTTGAGGGATTTTGGAAATGTTGTTTGAATGGACTTTGAATGCATATTCATGTGAAAACACAAAAATGTATCAAAAAGATCAATGGAATGCGGGTGGATGCTTATGCAAAATGTCATGAATAAATGATTTATGCACAAAAGATGTTAAAATTTTACCAAATCACCCCCAAACTGCCTTAGGGTGTTCCTGGAACTGATCACAAATACCAAATACATCACACCTAGATAGCAATCTGGGCACCTGGATTAGGCAGATCCAGGCGCCTGAAATGGGCCAATCCAGGCGCCTGGATGGCCTACCAGACAGAAACTCTGAAATCTCATTTCCCACAGTAAACACCAAATGCAATGTATTTAGCTGATTCACAAACACTCTAAATGATGTTTAGCAACACAGTAACAATCATGGGCCTCAAACCTAATTCAAATGCATGATATGAACTTAAAAGTGACTTTGATTTTGGATGATTTGATAATGAAATACTCCAAATGTTCATTGGAATGAGGATTAGAATATGAGAAATAATTAACCTAAAATCAATATATGCAAATAATGTGCCATGAACTAATTAAACTGCAAGAAAAGCAGAAAACATGGTGAGAGGGAAAGGGATCCAGGCGCCTACATGGAGTGAATCCAGACGCCTGGACTCAATGCAGGCGCCTGGAAAAAGATGATCTAGGCGCCTGGATTGAGTACTGATGCACAAAATAGATTTCTTTCTTGATTATTCTCAAACCTCTCCCAAGCCCTCAACTGGTATAGAAGACCAATAAGAACCTGGTTGAGTCCCCCCCTCAGGGCCTTTTTGAACACTTTGGTATTGTAAGTTTGGGTGATTTATGTTGGTTGAGTAGGCTGAATTTTGGTTAGTAGAAGTGTCTTAAACTGACTTTGAGTGGTTTGGTTGAGGATTTGATTGTAGATGATAGAAGTATGAGGATTTTGGGTAATGAAAGGTAGGTTTGTAGGCTAAAAATGAGTGAAACTAAAGGGGATCAGTTGGGGACGGAGCTTCTGATGGAATTTCAGCAGAGTAACAGTAAGGAAAAGAGGGAGAGGTCATCTGTTACAATGGAGAGAAGTGGGGGTATTTATAGGGAGAGAATGAGAGAGTTTGGGGTTAGTTTAAGAGGGAAAATGGCAATTTGAACTCAAATGTGGAGGGATAATATGTTGGATGGAGATTTGAGTACAGAAAAGCGTGGGACAATATAGGGGGAGCCCATAGTTTCATCAAAAATCAGCAGCAAATTGTTCACTGGAAGTGATTCCAGGCGCCTGGAATTGGGGAATCCAGGCGCCTGGATTGAGTCCGGGCGCCTGGATTAGGGTAATCCAGGCGCCTGGACTGGAGGACTGCACAATAATCCAAACTTTGAGGGGCCATTCCGGGTGCTACGGAACTCCGTTTTGTGCATGGTTTGAAGCGTTGGAAATCTTGAAAAGCCTACTTTCTAACCCAAGTGGTTTGAACCCAAGATGATTTGTACATCAAAATATGTGACCATTTTACCCTCAAAAGGTCGGAAAAATGAATCGTTTCGGTAAAACGGGCATATCTCCCTCGTTTCAAAATGGATTGGGACGTATTATATATCAAAAAAGAGGGGTTTTGATGTACTAGAAGGTGGTGCAAGATTGGGTTTATTTTAGAGAGGTTTTGGTGGGATTTCCAAGTTCACAATCAAGTCTCACGTGCTCTTATCGGGCATTTTCATCATCGGGGATGCTTGATAAATTTCTCGGGTCAAAATCGGGGTGTCTACAGAAAGCAATCTAATTGAGGCATTTTATCAAACACCTAGTGTGCCATGGTTCTAAGCATTGTGTGTGCCAAGATTTTATCTACACCCAATCAAAGAGATAAACAACACCATATTTTGATCATAAATAAGAGAGGGCACAATGTTTACCTATAGTGGATTGATTTCCTCCCGTGGTTTTTATCCTTTTTAAGGGATTTTTCATGTATATCGTTGTGTTCATCTTTTATTGTTTTTCAATTCCTTTTTGTTAGCTTACTTGATTATTTGTATCGCTAAATAGAAATTTCAAACCCCTTAATTCTTTTTTTTTTCCAAGCCAACAGGGGCTTTTATCACGCTTCCCCATCTTCTCCTCCCTCTGTAATCGACCTCCTCCGGTAGCATGTCAACTGCCGGTGACCAACGCAGCGGCCCTCTCTCCAATCAACCGTGGAGGTTTCAAAGCGAAGGCCTTCTTGGAGTTGGATATGAAACAGATTTGGGTTTTAATCCGGTGGAACCAAACTCCATTTTATGAAACACAATTACATTAAGATCAGTTACTGTTGGTGGGTAAAAGAGAGCAATTCACACACAAACTCAATACAATTTTATTAAAACTTTCACAATTACAAAACATACACTACTCACACATCTCACACACTCTCATGCACACATATTACATAATTTGGTGGTGGGGGAGACCCCCAAAGGGGTTCCCCGGCTCTGCTCCTCTCTGCCCTCACTCACTCTCTCTTTCAATTCCCACACTTTGCACTCTCAACAACATAAAACTGATATAACTCTCTCAACCACCTCAATGAACTCCACCGACAAAAACCCATCTGTTTTTGGCAATTTCCTTGACTCCCCATACTTCCCATTCAATGCCAGACAACCCACGTCCATTTCCTTCATTGCCGAACATCCAGCACCTCAATTGAGGCCTTCTCTCTTCAATGCCGTCTGCTTTGGTCTTGCCTAGAACTTACTCTCAACTATCTCTTTGTCCCTCAACTCACATACACTCCAACCCCACATAATAATTAAGCTCAATTCCTAACAGTTACTGTTCTAAACACAAATATATTTGTTGAAATGTCAAGCCGAATTATTTTTTTTTGGTTGTAGATCTTCTTTTTTTGGGGAACGGAGGTCTGTATAATTTGCCAAGGAACCACGACTATGTCACGGGCTGGGATGTTTAGTGTTCTAAAAGGTATCGCTGTGGATGTCAATGGTGGAGTATTTTTAGCTTCCTTCCTTCCGTGGTACACTTTGTTTTCAACATGGAAAGCATCCTTGATATTGATCATGCGTATGACTGATAGTTTTGTGAATAGACAGCAATAGTGAGTCGGTAACAATCTAAGAAGCGTGGATTCGGGCACGGAGAACTAATTTATCAAAAGAGGCATGGATACCGACATGGGCATGAATACAAGACCCAACAATTGGACAACTATAAATATATGGGGACATATGTACACGCCAGAGGATTTGGCAAAAAGCACAAGTATGGTTACAACTCTTATTGTTGTCTTTGAAACAACAACCACGGGTAAGTCATGACAGGCAGGTTAAATTCCAAGCGTCGTGGAATCAGAGCCAATCTCCTTATAGACCATCCGAGACAGAGCAATAAGATTGTTGAAATCCAGATACAAATGCACTTAAGGCTAGCTCGAAACACGGGAAGCCGTTCGGGCACGGCAGACGCCGGAGGTATCGCAAACTCCATAGATTTAAAGTTTCCTAGACTAACACGTATCCTAAGTAAGATTAGTCTACCGGATCCAAATCTCACTTAAGGCCATTGCACAGAAGATTTTCCAACACCCCGGGTAGGCCATTACTCGGCAGGTTAAATTCCAAACTTGTTGGAATCAGAGCCAATTGCTTTTCTTGACCATCCGAGACAGAGCAATTTGGGTGCTGTAATCCAGATACTAACGACCTAAGGATAGTTCGAATCACGGCGGCCGTTTGGGCACGACCAACACCGGAAGTATCTCAAACTCCATGGATTGAAAGTCTCCTAGACTGACATTGACAGTCTTTTAAGCAATAAATCCTTTAAGTTAGACGGACGGACTTGGGAAAACACGACTTTACGGATCCCCATCAAAAATCTAAACCTGAATTTAGGAGTCATTATTCCTAAATACGGGTAATCACCTCTAAATTCGGTTAGATTATTGTCAAGAATCCGACAGTTCAAATTTTCCCATGTCCGGTCGTCCTAAAGACTAACTTGTAAGAACAACGTGCATTTGGGATGCACGACTCATCATCGGGCCAAGGCAACCTTCTACTTGCTGTCGGAAACCTAGCATATGTTAAACTAACGGCACACGAGACACGGACGACTATATGTACAGATGCAAATGCATGCATGTATGCAGTATGGCATGCTGAGGACAGCGGTAACACATAGCACGTAACAGGATGGAGCACATAATCCTAGCACAGGGGTTGGTCACTTAACATGGGGTTTGATGGTTATCTATATGCAAAGGCCGGTTTTGGTTTGAGAGGGTACCCCGGACTCAAAGCCAAAGCTGTCTTCCACCGCCAAGGATCCCGCAAGGTGATGGTAATAGCGACAATTGTGACCTATCATAGTCGGGGGGTGCTGAGCATTTCGAGATTCCCCGTCACCGGCAAACCGGGCGGGATTGCCGAAACACATCAGCGAAGGCTAGTAACCATGCACATGCAATGCAAAAAGTCCATAAAAACAATGTTTCAAAATCCCTTAAACATTTTTCAAGTTTAGCTCTCGATGATTAATACACATTTTAATAAAATCACACACAAGTGTAATAATACTAAAATATATATTAACCAGAGTCCCCAGCGAAGTCGCCAGCTTGTGAACACCCCGCAGAGATATGCCCACGAAAATGATTGCGGTTCTGAAAAATGGTTTTGATTGATTAACGGGAGTCGCCACCCGGGTTTGAGGATTGTACCCGAGAAACCAATTGAAAAATGACTCTTTTGCCCTTGATATAGAAAATGTTTTTTACTGGTCTTGCCAAAATGGGATTTCTCGGGTCCGGGAGCTAGGTTACGTGAGGGGAAGGAATTTAAAGCACCCCTCACGCCCGATGTAACCACCGGTCTCTACTAAATGCTTAAGGGATTTTGGAAATGCTGTTTAAATGCACTTTGAACAGATATTCATGTACACTCACTAGTGGGATGCTTGGTGTGCCGGTGGAACATGCAATAGTTAGGGCTTTCCCTGTCTGCACACGAGGGCACGACATCGACATCTAGTAGTGTGAGACCACCATCTGTGATCCACTCTGTTACTAATACCTTCACCTCCTCAATACTGCAGGGGTATTCTGGAGCCCCCGTGCTCTCCTTGTACAGTTTTTGCTTTTTCCAATCACCACGCCCGTTACTGTGCCACTCCATCCACCACGTCCATTGCCATTTCTGACATTGCCCCGTCCCCCCTACGACTTGCGCGAGGACGGAGTAGAAGTTGCAGTTGCGGCAACGGAGTGAGACTTTCTAGACTTCCAGCCTTCGCGCGCGGGTGGTTTTACAGTATGGCACAACTTGTATGCTGCCTCTAATAAAGCAGCGAATGTTTGGATTTTGACATTAACCAAGAATGGCTAATACTCGCACAGGAGTCCAATTGTGCAAATTTCCACCAGATACTCTTCCTATACTGGCTTAAGGCAATCGACTGCGCGGTCTTGAAACCTTTTGATGTAGTCAATGATATCCTCACTAGGGCCTTGAGTTTCTTTCACCAAGTATAGACTTGTTATCTTTTCGCGCGTTCGGAAGAATTTGGCGTAGAAACGACTGACCATGTCTTCCCATGACATTACCATGTATGGACTGAGATTGAATTACCATGTGTAAGCTCTATTAGTCAGGGACTTGGAGAATTCCCTTAGCTTGAGGTTTGTGTCACCAGAAAAAGCTCCTAGGGTTTCAATAAACCGCACTACGTGCTTTTGCGCGTTACCCTCTTTGCCATCAAACTTGATGAACTTTGGTGGAGTGTACCCTTCTGGATATGGCATCTGGAGCATAGCCATAGGGTATGGTGGTTGAATATCTGGGCTTGAGAGGGAGGGGAATGTTATTTTTGTCTTTTCTTTCTGTAGCAAAGCTTGTACTTCTGCTAGAGTCACTCCCTGAGGCCCAGCGTTCTCTCCAAGTGCTGCCCTTTGGTGAACGGAGCCAGTTCCTGTGGTTTGAAGATTAGGGTTCTCTGGTAAGGCAAGATGTACAGGAATCGCTGGCTGAGTAGAAGCCTGAGCACCAGAGCCACCAGTTAAGGGTCCCACTCCTTGGGTTCCATGAGCCTGTCCAGCCCGTGGAAGCATAGGTAGTTGGACTCCCCCCTCAGCATGGATCTGCTAAGGCACCGTTGCTGGTGGAGCTCTAGGCAAAGTGGCCGTGATCACTTCTGTGAGGCCATCAATGGCGGCAAGCAACTGTGTCTGAGTAGTTTGCATTTGTGTGATTCTAGCTTGCATAGTGTGGATTATCTCCACGACTGGAGCTCCCTGAGGTCCTCCTGCTTCATTTCCCGCTTGACTGGATGTAGCATTCTCTATCAGCGGTGGACCGTCGAGAACAAGGTTGGCGTGGTTTACTGGTGCTGCCATGCCCAAAGTTTGTAGACCACTCCTCGTGTTTACCATCAACTAAACAACCTCCGCAGCAGAGTCACCTAAATGTAAGTGATGGTACTTGCTATGATGAGCTGGAGAGGTATGGATAGCAACAGTAAAGACACAGTAAGGAGGAGAATAGGGTGGTCTAGACGAAGGGTGAAGAACAGAGCAGGTGTGCACAGAAAGAACTAAGACAGTGGATTGCTCTCAATCTAATCTGTAATACCCCGGTGACCTAGGAGATGGGGACTGACTTGCAGATAGAATGTTCTCCTCTCAATCAGTGATTTCCCTTTTCTCTCTCTAGAATGGCATATGCTCTGCCAAGATTTCACCAACCTCTGGGCATTGAAAGGAAATGTCTCATATTTATAGGCACATTGGACCAATGATCAGGTGTCAGGCTATCACCCTATAATATAACGATACGTGTCCTTTCCATATAACCTGACCATACGGGTGACATCATCCACCACGCAACTGACTGCGTGGTGGCGAGCCATTCGCCTGCGCAGCGATCCTCTTGTTCTTTATAGCCACCAAGCCACTAGATCTCCCTTATTCCCGTTAGGGTAAGGTCGTGACCTATTCGGTCGTGCCTATACCACAGCCAAGCCTCAGGGGGCCCCCGGGGTCCTGCCTTCAGACCGCAGCAGGTATAATTACCTGGGCTAAGTTAGACCAGCTTCTCGCGTTCTTGCCCATGTTCTGGGCCGCGCTAGTCATCTGGGCCATGAGTTGTTCTCCTGTTCGGATGGCCCATGGTTGTCCAAGCACTGCCCTTACTGGGCTTGGGGCGCGCATCGCTGGAGCGCCTTGCACAAGAGGGTCCCACGCTGGTGGCCCCCCCCTGCGCGGAGACTTGCGCCTGCGCCAGTGGCCCCCCCTGCGCGGAGGTTTGCGCGGAGCATGCCACGTGTCGCGCGGAAACTGGTGCCACCTGTGTGACACTTGTCATCATCCCAATGGAAGGTCAACGTTGACACGTGTCGCGCGCTGACCTCCCCTACACCGATCAAAATGTGATTGTCTCAAATGGATATGAATTATATAAGTCCTAAATGTTCTAAAAGTATCGAATCATCTTCATTGCTTCTGTAATTCCCCAAATGTTGTGATTATGAAGCTTAGAACTCCATCACTAGAACCCATTCTTTGTTGTTGAACGAAATGGATATGCTCTTTAAACTACTATATTGCTGCAACATAAATACTTAAAGAGCATGAAGCTAATTTTTCCCAACGAATTCTTCATACCAGTAACTACGGTATCTGTAAACTACAATACTATGGTATTTACCTTGAGAACATGAAGCTAATTTTTCCCAACGAATTCTTCTTTACTGGCTTTAAACAAAAAATTTCTTGTTGCAGCAATACTACGCTAAAGGTTCTAAGTCCGTGTTTTGAGAGGATCATCTAGGCCTTGCTAAAGTTTCTGATTGTCTTTCGTTCATTTTGCTGGGGAAATAGCCTCAAATTGGTATGTTCGAAATTCATGATCTTCGTCTCGAAAGGGCCTACATGTGTTTCTACTTGTTAGTAATCGACATTTAATCAACGGGTATCTGTAATCTTAACGTGGGGAGATTAATAAGTATTTAATAACGTGGAGCTCGAAATATAATCGAGATAAAGATGGGAGTGCAATTATAATTCTTTAGTAGTGTGAATTATAATTTATGAAATAAGAATAGAATCCAGGTGGGATTAGGTTTTCTTATTTACACAAGGAGCCCAGATTTATTTCTCCTCAGGTCCCTGTTCTAGCCCTATAAATATATCGTTATGTTCTCTAGGTCACAAAAACAGTCATTCAGAAAATTAGAATAGAGGCTGTGAGAGAGAGAACAAAGAGATCATGTAGAAGTCCACACTTGGCTACAAGATCGAGATATAAGGGAATATGGCAGAAGATCATGAGGTACTGTCGAGCAAAGCTTGTTGCATACAGTAATTAGGTCTGTCAAGTTCTAAAATAAACAAGTCAACCAGCGTTCGTGTCTACGGATGAGAGGTAAACCCTAATTCCGCCTTGTAGGGTTTATGTTTATTTTTATTGTTTAATCTGTACGCGTAATTACTGGGTTCTGGGATAAGTTTCCCAATACCATGATCTATACCGAGGAGGTGGGTCTAGCAATATTTATTTGAAGGCTGAACTTTTGTTGAAATCGTTCTATTGCTTTCTTAAAGTTGCAGATATGAATGGTATGACTTACATTTGCTAAATGCATTTCCAACTCATTCCTTTGTTTTTTCATCTCTTTCCTTTCTAGCTTCTGAGTGAAGCCAAGGCAAATTGGGAAGAAGCGGTCAAAACACCACGTCTTTTTCTCTCCCTTCCTCTTGCCGCTGCCGCCGTCCACTTGCGTCCATTCCTTGTCGCCGCCGACCACAATTGCCCAATGGAAGCCATCGTGCGACGCCCAAGTTACTGAATCGCTAGTCTCATAGTGAAATGTCGAAGCAATGTCGAGGAACCCAATCTCTCACTACTTTAACATCTTCTCTCACCGGAAGTACTATTTTTCTGCTGACATTTCCAGGACCAATATGTTTGTTGGTCTTGGAATTATGTCTAGCTTATTTGTTGGTCTAGGAATTATGCATCCACAATGAACAAGGTTGTGCTCAAAGCACAAAAGGTTGCACCCACATTGCTTAAGCTTATGACTGTCTCCTTCTATCCAAAACATGAACCGGAGAGGATCTAATTCCAAAAATAGAATACAGTGTGCAATTCGTCATAATTCTACATGATTATATACTTTCTTCAATTACTTGCTAATAAGAATACTTTTTTTTTTTTTTGGCCAAATTTTAGGATGTTAGTGGGGGTTAGCGGGGTGTTAGTAGTGTCAACCACAGAAGAGTACAGGGGCTATCCATAGCCCTGAAACTCCAACGCCCCCAACGGGGCTTGAACCCTGGTCTCCCACGTGGGGAGAGCCAGGTCACACCAACTGAGCAAGAGCTCATTGGCAATAAGAATACTTATAACCATATGAATCTAATTGAAAATTTGATTCATCCCATTCTCTCTTAATTGTACCTTCATCCCCACCTCAGCTCAACTCCATTTACTACGATATTTAGCTGCTTGAAGGGGTGATTAATATAACGTTCTTGTTTTGTTTTGATCTTTTGTTCTAGCCATCTCTCCATAAGATCTGTTCTTGTACCTTAACATTATTATTAATATATTTTTTACTCTTTCACAAAAATAAAGAAAGGAGTGATTAAAATTAAAGAGAGAGAAAGCTCTAAAACTCCAAATCTACTCATCTGTCTTGAGGAATACCCAAAGGTAATTCGATCGTTGTATATCATCATGTTGTACTCCAAATCCTTCAACCACCGCATAAATGTGTGGCTCAACACTAGATTTATAGAACGCAAAACAGAAAGGAGGGGAAGTACGAGGAAAGGATAAGGATTAAGGAGGATGACGAGGATGATGTTGTGCTTAAACTGTCAAAGAAAATTCAGGCGAATATCTATCTGAGGTTTGCTTATGGCCTCTAGTAAGCATCGGCAGACCCTGCTAAACACGCTGAAACGATCCTAGATTTCTTTGGATACTACCCCTGAGGAACTAGTTGGCCTCATAGACCTAAACAAGCAATACCAAGTGATCATGACCCTTTCCGACAAGGACCTGCCCTCAAAACCAAGCCATAACCGGCCACTCCACATCACCATAGAGTGTGTTGTGAAATTTTAATGTACTCGCAAGCGCGCGAATTGTTTCCAAAGATTAATAAAATTCTTTTTTGCCGTTCAAAAAAAAAAAAAAAAGAGCGAGACCAAACTCACAGGTACTTGTTTGTGGTTTTTGATAGGAAAAACTAAATAATTTAAAGTTGATTAAACCCTAACCTAGTTAACAAATGGGGTGATTGATTTGTAAACCAAAAGTTAATCAAAGACAAAAAGAAACAATTAAACTGCCACGCAAATATAGTAGAGATCAACGGTTGGAAAATTAACTAAGATATCGAAATCCACACTCATAAATATATATCAAATTAATAATCTTCTGTAATAATTTTTCCTATGATTCTGCACAATGATTTAGAGGCTAATCTTAATCAGCGTAGATAATATTTCGTTAAGCCCTTTCGATTTATAACAAAATATATGTTCCCCCTCTGCTTCAAAATCTAACCCAAAATCATCCATTATATTTGTAAAAACAAATCACAACAGATACCCCGTACTTAAATGTTAGCTTGACTGAACTAAGTAATCCGATTAATATGTTGATATCCAATCATGGGAAAAAAAAACCCATTCATTTTGATTGAATCCATATTCGAGTTTCATACATATTAATTAGTGAGCCGAAAAGAATAAACACTAAGCACACGTAGGAAAAATCATACGCAATATTAATTAATAAGATTTATGGATTGTCATCCTCAACCCTAGTTGAGAATTTGAGCCTAGCATAGACAAAATTAAAACCTCACAGGGACTTCTTTTGCCCCATCTTGTTCTCAAGCCATGAACCACACTTCAAATTTTTGCCGCAGCTGCTGTGCTTGATACATGAGATGTGTTGCATCGTATCTCCTCATAGAACCCTCTTCTCCTAGTGTTCTTTTTTTTCTTTTCACGGCAAAGAGATTCATTAAACAGTGAAAGATTACAATGACTAATAGGAACAAGGAGAAAGCATCAAATTTAAAGATTCAAAAGCCTAGTCCCAGACCTAATCCTCGATTGGCAAGAAGTCAATCGAGGCCCACAACTAATGGGCCTAAGCCCAACCCCAAAGGGCCACAATGCCCGGATAGAAAAATACAACACAATAAACCCTAAGCGCCCCAAAAATCAGCAGCCGTCGACGACATGCTCCGCCACCGCTGCCACTACTCCACGGCGGCATATAGCGGGACAAACGCTACTACACCATCGCCAAAATCCCAGAAAATAGGCCCATGTTGCTGACCAGAGAACAGCTCGACCGCCTCAGCATAATAGGCCAAAACCAATCACACAACAACCACGCTGCCACAACAAATCCCTAGCCACCACCTACAAAACCAAAAAACCCTATCTGCAACACGAGGACTTAGCCGTTAGGCATAAAATCGGAGTAGCCCAACAATCAACAACCAATGGCTTCGTGAAGAAGATCTGCCACAAATGCCCTCACCTGAACGCCCACACCACCACAAATACCCTCACCCACCACCAAACCACCCAAAGGTTGACACCCAACTCCAGGCTCTGCACACCACAAATCATTAGGCCAAGATCAAAAAACTTTCATGAAAGGATCCAGCGTGCCAGTAGCTGAATCGACGAGCCGTTAGGCAGAGGATGGCGCAACCAACATTGACAGCCCCTACTAGCCCCCCTCTCCCTCTCCATCCTTGCCTGCGACTATTGCCAAACATACTTGAAAGCTCACAAAATCTGAGAAATGTTGATTTCAAGGAGGTGGCTGTGCATTTCTCAACTGTTCAAGAAGCTTTTTTTTGGCCTGTTTAGTTTTCCATATTCTAATATTGCCTTCTTTGGGGATCTATCACTTTAATGATGGCCTTAATCCTTGGGATCCTCCTGTGCATGTACCTTGATCGTGTCGAACCGTATCAAAAATATATTTATAAAAACAAGGAATTAACCCTTACTCAGAAGAATAGTGGCTAAGTCCGAGTATCGATCCACGGAGACAATTTGGCTAAGTTACGTTAACTTTGACTAATTTCTAATTTAATTCAGAAAAAGATATTTGAGTGATTGGTTTTTTTGGAAACTAATTAATTTAAGAACAAGTAATAAAATTAATGAAGAACGAATGGAGGAGAAATCTAGGGTTTCGAATCCACCCCGGCCACGTAACTAAGTTATGTATAGGCTAGGTTTATTATTCGAATCACAATTTGTCAAGAGAATAATTATGTTGTTAACAGGCATGGACTATCCCATAGCACAGACCGTCTCGCTAGCACAACCCGTCTCTTTCACGGACTGTCCAGTGGCACGATCCGTCTTACGAGCATAATCCATCTCAGTTACCCAAGCACCATCTCAGTTACCCAAGCACAAACGTAGAAAACCATTGTTTAACTAGGTATTTGAGTTGCAATCACAAATACTCAACCAATAGAAAGAATTAAAACGATTTCATCCATATGTAATGAAAACATGTTCTAAGTTAAACAATCGATCCGAGTTAATAAACCTAACGCCTACACATATACAGAGTTACTTGGAACGGGGCTTCTTCTTCCCCCTAGAAGGTGTTTAGCCGGCCATGGAGATGGAGACGAATGCTTGATTTGATGAAGAACTTGAAGAACCCATGGAACGGCTCGCGTTTCTCTCTCTAAACTTGCCTTCAAATATTCTAGAACCCCCAAAACGTACAAAGCAATGACCTATTTATAATAAAACCCAAAAAAACGTGGTCAACGCCCTAATCCGCCCTTGACTCGGGTAAAACCGCCCGGGCGGCTTTGATTCCCGCCCGGGCGGAAAATCCAGATTGTAGGCCAAAACTTCGCGGCCTCGCCCCGGCTTCATCAGAAACTCAAAATGATGCGTTTCTTGGACCGTTGCGAAGCTCTATGCGTCAACTTTGTGTTCCATGCATCGTATCGACTCCAATTAGCACTTTTAATTGTTCGGCACTCTCCAAAGCCTACAAACATAATTCAACCAATATAAGTCATCAAGTAACTCTATGATTGGACTATTAAAGTGTTAATCAGAGGGCTAAATGGGTGCTTTTCGGCACCTATCACACCCCCCAACTTACACTTTGCTAGTCCCTAGCAAAAGAAAGAACATTGCAACTAAACTAAGTAAAAAGGAAAAAGATAGTTCTTTTAAACCCCCGGGCGGCCCCGGTAGGACGAGTGAAGTCTCGTGAGGGTTTTCAGTAGTGATCACCCACAAAACACAAAGAATCTCTCAACATGGAATTAAAAACCTGTCATGCAACTCATAGATACTTCAAACCAAGGTGCGACGCCACCACCAAGATACTAGGCAAGCAACAAGAGTTCCAAACGCTAACAAATCGTGAAGATAGACCCCGGCACCTAATCCTAGTGTGTGTGTGCAAAGACCTTGATCACAAGTGAACAATGATTAATCACTCTATCCGGACCGAGTCTCGACTTCAATTCTCACCGTGTCATGCACTCAACAAAAGAAATCACTCGAAACAAGGTGCATTTATGAACTCTCATGTGTGCGGTTGGAAGTTATGTAAATGGAAACAAAATATCCGCACACATTGACACAAAAAGAAAGCTCTTTAAAGTGGACACGATCTCATGAAAGAAATGCCAAGTACCGAAATGTTGTAATTAATCCACAAACCACAACCCATCACCCCTAGGATCAAATAGGACTTTGTTCTTGGTTATATCGTTAGGTAATGGAAAGTGTTTCAAGGCTAGGTAAGACATTCAAGTGTCGGAGAATGGCCTCATAACAACTCACATATGGCATATCTATCAATGTTGTGCCCTCTTTCTTCCCAATACACCAAATCTCCCTTTTCAACACACACTATAATGAAATCAATCGTTTCTTCTCACGATGAAATAAATTGGTGTTCCCCCTCTTCACATTAAAGTTTCAATTCCCTTTTTTTTATTCTTTTTTTTTTTTCACTTTTCAAACAATAAGAGAAACACCGCCAATCAACATCTGTCTTTCAACTCACCCCCTTCTTCTCAATGATCAAGTCCCACCTATTCACCATTCTCGAGACACAATATAGGTAATAGAGCTTAACAAAAGAAAGGCTTAAATGTAGGAGGTCCAAAATGGTTTACAAGGGATGATTATGTTTCAAAGAAACGAACCGGCTCAAACATGTCAAAAATCGCCTATAATCCTTTCCAAGGGGTGATTCAACCATTCAAACCAAAACCAATAAGATAATATGATATGCATGCAATTCCGAGACTTGGCAACAAAAATAATGAGATCACAACAATGACACTTTTATTCTTCTTTTCATGACAAACAAGAGATTACTTGACACCACTCCAATAGAAAAGATAAGGCTCTAAAGCTCACGTGGGCATAAGTCTCCACTAATCTAGCCATCAACAGTAATCAACTCAATAGTTCACAAGTGATCAAAGCCCAAAGGTGTGGTGAAGTGGTGCTATGCATAAGTGCCGTGGTCCACTTTGAACAATAAGCTAGGAAAAGGAACTAGCATTGCCCACGAAGTATAACAAAGCAATAGGCAACACACCTCAACTCAAGTACCACAAGTAAACTCAACAAGTCTCAATTCCATGCAAAAAGATCCCACTTGTTTGTTTTTGGATTTTTCAAATTTTTAATTTTTTTGGATTTTTTAAGACTAAGTATAATTAAGTGACAAAGTAATCCCTCCCCCCAACTTGAATAGTGCAATGTCCTCATTGAACGCAAGAACACAAATAGATAAGGACATAAGTGGAGAGAGAGGAAAGAGATCACCTCGAAACAGCGAACAACACAAGAGAAAATTAGGTTGGGGAAGAGACCCCCCAACTTGAACTGAGAAATCTGCATGTGTTAGTCCGCAAGACAAAACAAGAGAAAAATAGGATCGGTCCGGCGACGGACACGACGAGTAGACATTGGCAAACACTCCTACGACTCAAAACACTAAGAAACTACGAAAATCAACAAAGAAAGCTAAGAAAAAGAAGCAAAAGAAGCAAAAATAAATGTCACCAGAGTTTATGGAGGTCGCCGGAAAGTTGGCCGTAAAATATTCGCCGGAGATGAACCAACACTGGTAGGTGAAAGCCCAAGACGGGTAGAGGGCGACGCGGTGGTCGTTTTGGTACGCCCGGGCGAAGGATTGGTGGAGTATTGGTGGTGGAGGTGTTGGTTATGGAGGTTTAGAGAGAGAGTGGGTATTGTGTGGGGAAGAAGAAGAAGAAGAAGAAGAAGAAGAAGAAGAAGTCAGGAAAATAAGGGGAAAGAAAAAAAAAAATTTTTTTTTTTTTTCCGGCCCGACCCGCCCGAGCGGCTCCAAACCCGCCCGGGCGGTTTTTCCAGCAACTCACACCCGCCCGGACCCGCCCAGGCAGCCACCAACCCGCCTGGGCGGTTTTTCCAGAGAGCACACCATGCACTTTTCACTCTCCAGCTTCCTGTTTCCAACTCCGGAACCTAAAAAAAACTAAGACACAAGCATAAAAATACCACGAAATGCAAACAAAACACGAACAAAAATGATAAAAGAAAACATGTACAAAAATAATTAAATCCACCACTTTCTTCACGCGAAAGACACGGGTACTACTTTTCTTCCTAATTCCTCACTTAAGTTTGTGTAGAGAAGGTCATCACAACAATCCCGGGTAAGTCACGACTCAACAGGTTAAATCACTCAAGGTTTTTCCTTAAAGAAATCAGAGCCAATCGTCTTTTATGACTATCCGAGACACGGCAATAAGATTGTTGGAAACCCAGATACACAAACTTAAGGCTAGAAACTAGGTGGCTATACCGGACCATTGATAGCCGTTCGAGCACGGCTAACACTGGAGTTGTCGCAAACTCCAAGGATTTATAGTCTCCAAGACTTGTCATGATTCAGCACACACCCAACACTCAAAAAAATAGTTTTAATTCTCCGTTTAAAATTCACACGAGATGGATCACTCCAAAAGATATAATTTGACTCTTCCTTAATAATGAAAAACAGGAAGTCACATAATTGAGTCGAAATTGTTCCTCTAGTCACCAAGCGCGTGAAGTCACCATACCAAGGAAAGATTTTCTTGTGGAAAAGTACCTCTAACAAAATTCTAAGAGTTGGACCCAAGGGCTCTATCCCAACGATAAAATTGCACACTGGTTCCTTGATGTATTGTCCAGTGTCGCCAATTAACCTATCTTGTTTAGATTGATCACTAAGTGTAGAAAGGACAAGTACTTTTACTGGCCCCAAAAATTCAGCAAGAGAATCGGGTGGTAAAAGTGGCAACTCACAATAAGACGACTTTGAGACAATCGGGAGTGGAGATAATGAAGAAGGCTGAAGTGGCTCCACATTAGATGTCCACTCTTCAATACGTGACCAAAGAGCAGAGTCCACCAATGACCTGATTTGCTCAATAGACTCATCAAGTTCAAAATTATCACCACAGTGAGCTAAGTAAGTCTCTAAAGAATCAGAACGACTGGAATTGGGGAAAGAATTATTATCCAGACTAGCACTCTTGTAAAAGTTACTAACCTCCTCGTGTAAATTAGATTCCTGTTTTACTTGTTCCTCATAGACATCTACTGCAAAGCAATCTTCTTCCAAGTTCAGGTGTTTTGTGGGATTGTAAACATTGAGCTTAAGCGTCATGTTCCCAAAAGTCACCTCCATCTCCCCACTCCTCACATGAATATTAGCATTGGCCGTCGCCAAGAACGGACGACCAAGTATGACAGGAGTTTGCTTTCTGAGGGTTTGCACCGGTTCCATGTCAAGGACTATAAAATCAGCAGGAAAGTAAAAGTCATTGACCTTGACAAGAACGTCCTTAACTACCCCACGCGGTACCTTAATCGATCGGTCAGCCAATTGCAGGGTAACCGTCGTGGGTTTCAACTCCCCAAGTCCCAATTGCTCATACACCGAGTACGGGATTAAATTGACACTAGCCCCCAAGTCTAACAGTGCTCGCTCGATGACATGACTACCTATGACTATGGAAATGGTAGGAGTGCCGGGATCCTGTAACTTAGGAGGAGTGACAGACTGGAAAACGAAGCTCACTTGCTCGGTGAGAAGGACCTTTTTGGACACATGTGTCCGAGATTTCCGCTTTCGAGTGCAGAGGTCCTTAAGGAACTTGGCATAATTAGGGATTTGTTTGATGGCATCTAGAAGGGGTATGTTGATATCCACGCGTTTGAATACCTCAAGAGTGTCCTCCATAGATGATCCCTTTTTGGTGTAGGGAGATGGCCCGTTTAGGGCAGCAGGGAAGGGGGCTTTAGGCACATAGGGTGGTGCCTTGGAGCTCGTGGGTATGGCGGTGGGTGGTGAAGTAGTGATTGGAGGGGTTTCCTCCTTGCTGTGTGAACTCTCCTCCCCGGAATTAGATGGGGAGGAAGGAGCTTGGTGCTCCTCGACCCTTGGCTTTTCCGGTCGAGTTTCAACCTCTCTCTTATTACGAAGGGACATGAGAACATTCGCTTGTTGGAGGTTATCAGTCCCTTGATTACCCTCACATTGATGCTGACCTCTCAAGTTATGAATCGGCTGACTAGGCAACCTACCCTCCTCCCTACGGTTCATTGAGTTGGCCAATTGGCCTAATTGAGCCTCTAGCCGTGAGAGGGACTGTGTATGAGAATTCACCTGCTGTTGGGTCGCAGTCATCATCTCAAATGCCTTAAGAAATTTATCCTCGAAGGAAGGGTCCCTCGAGGGCTGGGCTGGCGCTTGATGAAGGGGTGCCTGCTGATGGTTTGCATAGCGATAGGCCGCAGGATTATAAGGTGTGGACCATGGCCTAGATTGTGGGGCAGGGGCATTATCTTGTGGTTGTCGCCACAACAAGTTAGGATGATTCCTAAGCCCCGGGTGGTAAGTGTTATTAGAGGGATCACCCGGTTTAGGATAACTCTGAACATTAGAGTACCCCTGAGCAGCGTGAACTTGCTCTTCCGCAAAACCTGGAAACTGGTCTCTTGCCGGACACTCTATAACATAATGGGCTGGACTAGCACATAGAGAACAAGCCTCCTGAAAAGTAGGAGGAGGCGGAGCGGAAGTCAAGCCCAAACTCAAAAACTGATCAAGCTTCTTAACGAGAGAGTCAACCTTAAGCGCGAGGTGGTCAGAGGGGTTAACCTCGTACAAACCCCGAGGCTTTGAAGAACTGGCCGTGATGGTTGCCCTATCACTGTGCTGGTAAGTGGCATGGTGTTGGGAAGTGTCGCTCATTGTCTCAAAAAGTTCCCATGCCGACTTCTCATTCTTGTTCATTAATGAGCCTCCACATGAGGCATCAACCATCATCCGATAATGAGAATTCAACCCATCGTAAAAACATTGCACCAACTGCCACTGTGGAATGTCGTGGTGCGGACACTTCCTAATAAGGTTACCATACCTCTCCCAAGCCTCGTGCAGAGGCTCATTGTCATTCTGTCGGAACGAAGTAATCAGTTTCCGATAATGAACTGTTTTGCCTATGGAGAAGTATTTTTTAAGAAACGCGTCCTTGAGTTGATCCCAGCTAGTGATAGAGTTCGCGGGTAAAGTACTGAGCCAGTGCTTAGCATTCTCTTTCAGTGAAAATTGGAACAAAATTAACTTAAGCACCTCATTAGGAAAATTCTGAATTTGAAGTGTGGAGCTTATGGTTATGAACTCATCAATATGTTGATAGGGATCTTCCTTAGTGAGCCCGTGAAAGTGGGGCAATGCATTCAGTGTACTGGTTTTAATCTCATAGTGTGTTGCCGTGAATGGTGGCAACTGGATGCATGATGGTGCAGCATAAGATGATGGCAAAAAGTGTGTGTGAAGTGGGGCAAGGGGCGCGGCAGCTGCCCCTGGCGGATTAGCACCATTCTCAATATCCTCCATTGAAAGTAAATCAGTCTCACTCTTAACCCTACGTCTCTTTCCAATATCTAGATTGAGAGGAACAAGTTGGGGTTTCTGAGACCGACGACCAAACATGCACAGAGACAACCAAATAAAAGGGAAACAAGACTTACAGTGAGCAACGATATCGCTTTTATATCACGGCACCACTTTTCACTGGTCAATCCTGCTCAGCTGAATGCTTCACTACTTGTGCCCTGAGTATCACTTAGCAAGCAGAAAATTAAGAAGCCCTAAACTAAGAACTAAAATAAAAACTAATCGAAATTAAGTAACCGTGCAAATTGTCCCCGGCAACGGCGCCAAAATTTGACCGTGTCGTACCGTATCAAAAATATATTTATAAAAACAAGGAATTAACCCTTACTCAGAAGAATAGTGGCTAAGTCCGAGTATCGATCCACGGAGACAATTTGGCTAAGTTACGTTAACTTTGACTAATTTCTAATTTAATTCAGAAAAAGATATTTGAGTGATTGGTTTTTTTGGAAACTAATTAATTTAAGAACAAGTAATAAAATTAATGAAGAACGAATGGAGGAGAAATCTAGGGTTTCGAATCCACCCCAGCCACGTAACTAAGTTATGTATAGGCTAGGTTTATTATTCGAATCACAATTTGTCAAGAGAATAATTATGTTGTTAACAGGCATGGACTATCCCATAGCAAAGACCGTCTCGCTAGCACAACCCGTCTCTTTCACGGACTATCCAGTGGCACGATCCGTCTTACGAGCATAATCCATCTCAGTTACCCAAGCACAAACGTAGAAAACCATTGTTTAACTAGGTATTTGAGTTGCAATCACAAATACTCAACCAATAGAAAGAATTAAAACGATTTCATCCATATGTAATGAAAACATGTTCTAAGTTAAACAATCGATCCGAGTTAATAAACCTAACGCCTACACATATACAGAGTTACTTGGAACGGGGCTTCATCTTCCCCCTAGAAGGTGTTTAGCCGGCCATGGAGATGGAGACGAATGCTTGATTTGATGAAGAACTTGAAGAACCCATGGAACGGCTCGCGTTTCTCTCTCTAAACTTGCCTTCAAATATTCTAGAACCCCCAAAACGTACAAAGCAATGACCTATTTATAATAAAACCCAAAAAAACGTGGTCAACGCCCTAATCCGCCCTTGACTCGGGTAAAACCGCCCGGGCGGCTTTGATTCCCGCCCGGGCGGAAAATCCAGATTGTAGGCCAAAACTTCGCGGCCTCGGCCCGGCTTCATCCGAACTCGAAATGATGCGTTTCTTGGACTGTTGCGAAGCTCTATACGTCTACTTTGTGTTCCATGCATCGTATCGACTCCAATTAGCACTTTCAATTGTTCGGCACTCTCCCAAGCCTACAAACACAATTCAACCAATATAAGTCATCAAGTAACTCTATGATTGGACTATTAAAGTGTTAATCAGAGGGCTAAATGGGTGCTTTTCGGCACCTATCATACCTCCTCGTTTGTTTGTTAGCTTCAACATTATTAACAAACGGAGATTCCGAGTCGACAAGTGTGAGCTGAACATAGCAAAGCATCTGTTGATGAATGCGAATGCTTTGCAGATGATGGATATAAAATGTGAAAAAAGGCATATGGAAGAAGAAGAGTCGATGATGGTTAAGGGGGAGCTGCTGGAAATGCCTAGGGATTCAACAAGCCGTAAAGTTGTGGTTTCTACCAGTTAAATTGGTCTTAGGAACATCTTCATAAGTAGAACTTTCGATTACGTGGATATATATATTAGTGTCACATATTCTAACCTTGAACTAGTGCGATCTGATGTTCTATACAACTGCAGCTTCTCCAGTCATTTGCTAATGTTACTTCTTCCTCTAGACTAATGTGATGATAAGAATATGCTGAAATAGCCATAACTCTGCACTACTCTTGAATATTTGAATTTCTTTTGCTAAATAAGTCTGAGAGTGTTCACCCCACAATTACGTGTATGAAGTCATTTATATCACATATGACAAGCCACTTGTTACAAACGATAGTATATTGTATATGTGTGACAAATTGTAAGCTCCATAAGCCAAGCTCCTTTTTTTGGTTGGCACATTCATGACCAAAATCCACATTTGCATGTATTCCCTTTTTATCGAGTTGTGCGCTTTATCGTTCAATTTTATTTTTTTATTGTTTAGAGCGTTTGTATTAGGGTGTGGAAAGGAATCGCTTACGTAGTCAAGAATAACGCTCCAACAAAATGGGACTTCATTACATGACAAAATGACAAATTTTTAAAGCAAATATCTTTGCTTTTTTGCTCGAGCAAAACGAGCGATTTATTTGCAACATTGCCAGCATATTGTGGGGTCTATATATATGAAGCTATTAGGTCAAAAAAATATGACTCTTGCCATGAAAAGAACCCAAGCACATATATTTCCATCCCCCATCTGTAACGCCCCGGATTTCGGAAATGTTATTAAAACATTTTTCAAATAATTTATCCGAAAAAAAAAACTCATAAATTGATTAACAACATAAATTTTGTCTTATTACAACTAATTGAAATTTTGAATAAAGGGGTCTAACATAGAGTTACAACTTCGAATTAAAGCTTTTGAAAATAAACAGTACATCTACGAAAAGAAAATCTAGGCTTCGTTTGATTCACTTTACAGAACAGCTTCCTCTTTGGTTTGATACGACTCCTCTGCTCCGTCTTCTATACCTGGCGTACGAATACTAGGGTACGTAGTACCGTGAGCATAAAACGCTCAGTAGATATATCCTACACCTACTTAACCCACACATATCTAGCACATAAGTATGGATAATGAACAAGATAGATGGAACAATAATATTCATTTTATGCACATAAGCATGAATAATCAACAAGTTAAAAGTAATCAAAATCTTCACTTTATTACTATCCACCAACCTATGTGATAACTAAGATTCCATCCTCAGAAATCTTTCTTTCCCTGTAACCTCCAGCGTAAGCCAACTGGCGTGATTCGACTCCCCCTTGTAGATTAAGGCCCGGATGAGAGCAAAGTTAGTTACTTGGGTCTCCCACCCGCAACCACACAAGGAATGAACAAAACTTCACCAGGTTGTGACACAAGCACGCTACCCCGGGTTGTGACGCAAGCACAATTCCACCCTTATAACCAAACCGTTCAGGAGCCAATCACCACCGTGCCTTACCTAGGGTTTCATAATCTCAATATCTAGAATCCAAACCAATCATTTCTCCTTCAGGGCCCACAAAGGTCACCCTCACAGCAGGGTCCAACCCGTGCACCCCTTTTTCTCATCATCATTTCTCATAATCCTTTTTCCATATTACTAATCAACGTCTACAATGAATTTCTCACGTTTCATAACCACCCAAGTGATCCTATTGTCCAATCTACAATCATGTACCAACTTTAATAGCAATATAAGCACTGTATCAAAACCAAACCAATAATCAATTTGAACATAAGAAAATGAAGGACAGCACACAAATCGTATTTTAAATGCAAAATGTAACATTTGTCCAAAGTTTCTAAAATCATAAATAATGAACAAAGTCTCGTTAGCTTTTTGTTTGATAATAGTCAAGCAACAACAAAAATAATAATTAAACAAAATGCTAGTGCCCAATAGGAACTAGGAACTAGGAAGACCCAGGTGTCCTCACAGAGTAACCAAAATCAATTTAAATATTGATGGAGAAGAAATTAGGCTACTCGACCGATTGGTTTTGGGTTTGTCCGTCATTTTTGAAATTTCAAGCTACGGTGTTTCGTTCATTTCTCAATTAAACATCAATTTAAACACATAAAAGAGTTCGGTAGGATAAACCTACTGTAAATCCCGCAGATTTAGCTAAAGTCAGAGTTGTTCGAGTGGGACACGGTGGCATCAGGCGGTGGAATTTCTCTTCTCCGGAACAACTTCTTCTTCTCTAAACTCTCTACAACATGTCTGACTCTATCTCCCTCTTTGTATTGTTTGTACGGTGAATAGAAAGACAAGAGAGAAATGAATTATTATAGGAGAAAATGGAGACAAAGGAGTAAATAATGGGATGGGTGGTGGCTGGGTATTGCAGGCCATCAAGGTTTTCAGAGATAAGGGATGACAGTATTTCAGAGATAGGGAAAATAAAGACTTTGGATATAACAATAATTTAGGATTTATATTATATGTATACATCTATATACAAAAATTATATAGACACATGCATATGATCGGTTATTGTACGCAAACACTCTCGGACGCATGCACATTTGAACACAGACGGAATTCGTAAATATGCAAATTACATCAAATGAACTAAGATTTTTATAAATCAAAATTTATATATACATATATTTATTTTTTGATACCACACGTCCGGAAATTTGAATCTGCATAAATACACTTAATCAAAAATAGTTTAGTTTATAAATAAAATAGGATCAAAAATTGGGTCATTACACCATCACTTTCGGCGGCTGGGGTTTTGTGCATCCCAAAGAACTATAATGATCGAATGATTCTTTGATTCTTAATATCATCTTTGAGGGGTTTTCTTACATCAACAATACTTTTTTCATAATAAAGCCCTTTCGTGGAGTTCAGAAGGCAATCGGTTGGAAGGCTTGATGATTCAAGATTTGGTAATCATGCAGAGGTGTGATTAACGTGGATTTTGCAAGTAGGTCTTAGGCTTTGTGATGAGGATACATGAATACTGAGAAAGATCTATTGTATTCATACATGTTTTTAGTGCATGATTCCTTCTTATGGTTTTCTCCCATTTTGGGTTTTTCCACATAAATCTTTGTGTCGTGTGTGATTGATTATTTTTTCTAATTTGTGCAATTGATTGTTTTTCATTGTTCAACTTGATTTAATTCCGTGATTTGATTCAGGAATTTTATTTGGTATCAGAGCAGGTCGATCTATTTTTTTTTTGGAATCGATCGTTGTGTTCTTGAGCAAGCCCTAGGTTTTTTTTTTTGGAATCATTGTGTTCTTGAGTCAATTGTGAGTATTCTCAATTGTGTAGTAAGTGCGATTTTAACCGTACAATGTTTTCCTGTTCAGGGTTTTCCACGTATATCCGGTGTTCTTCGTATTTTTGGTTCATTCGCTATTTATTGTTTTGTGGTTCATTGGCACCGGAGTAGGAATTTCATGCCTTCCACTTCCTCAATCATTCCTTCCATGCAACGTGCATCTACCAAGTGCCAACTACAACATCAAGGAAAATAATATAGGAGAATACTAAGAAAATTATATTTTTTTAATAACTCAAAATATTAGATTACCTGCATTTTTATAGAAAAATAGTAAAATGTGAGTCATCATTCTTTTTTTGGGAAATGGAAACATATATTAATAACACAAACAAATACAAAGGGACACAACGCTCCAGTACTAGGAAGCAAAATCAAAATAGTAAATAGGCCGACAATATTCAGGTCCTCTCAAAATAAACTCACAACTTGTTACAACTTCGTACTAAAAAATATGAGAAGACCTATCCAAAATATAAGTCTCGAAATAAAAAGTATTATCGCATCTTTTCTCTCTCCAAAACATGTTGCTCGAGGGGTACCAATGGGCTCTGCATTTTCTATATCAGCTCTCTGTCTCTAGAACGCCAAAGCAGCACCAATGATGAACGTAGCAGCCACTAATTTATAGCATTCCACGTAGTAAGTCTGTTTTTCCTTCTCTAACAGCCCAGGGCTTTACAGTGGGATGGAAACAACATATATCTTGTATTGTAAAGAAAGAAGAATTAAACGTAGGCACACATTAGAGCAACACCAATCAAATTGAATATTAAAGAACACCAATACATAAATAAAGATAGCCTTGAGAAAGTAAAAAAATAGAAGCACAACTTTACAAGGAAATAGCAACACACGCCACGTACATGACATAGCTGGCCAGATCCACAAATGAAAATAAAATAAGAAAAGAAGCTTACATGAAGAAATAGGAGCACTCCTATAGAAGTGAATTTCTATCCCCAATATGATCCACCCGATAATTTTGCCCCTGCAAATCCACCGATGATTTTCTTGAACTACAAATGAATGATTGGCCTAGTGTATCTCCCACCCAATCATCTATTTTTCTATCTTGACCATTTGCTTCCTTTATAGTCCAAGCAAATGGTCAAAAGATAAAAATAGATGATTGGGCGGGAGATAGACCAGGCCAATCGTTCCTTTGAAGTCCAAGCAAATGATTGGTGGATTTGCAGGGGACGAAATTATCGGGGGATCATATTTGGGGATATAAATTCACTTCTATAGGAGTGCCCCTCTTTCTTCATGTAAGCTAATTTTCTTATTTTATTTTCATATTTGTATTTGGCGAGCTATGTCATGTATGTGCCGTGTGTAGCTGCTTCTGTGTGCAAAGTTGTGGTTTACATTTTGTTTTTCTTTTTGACGGCTATCTTTATTTATGTATTGGTGTTCTTTCATATTCAATTCGAATGGTGCCAGACCAATGTTTTTCTATATTTAGTTATTCTTTCTTTACAATACAGGAGATATATCGTTTCCTTACCTTTGGAAAGCCCTAGGCTATCAGAGAAGGAACTACGTGGAACACTACAAATTATGGGTTGCTTCGTTCATCATTAGGGCTACTATGATGTTCTTGAGACAGAGAGCAGATATAGAAAACACAGAGCCTATAGGAGCTCCACGAGCAACATGTTTTGGAGAGAGAAAAGGTGTGATAATACTTTTTATTTCTAGACTTATATTTTGAATAGGGCTTCTCATATTTGTTAATAATAGAAAGTTATAACAAGTTGTGAGTTTATTTTGGGAGGACCTGAATGTTTTGTCAGCCTTTATATTATTTTGATTTTTTTTTTTAGTATTTGCTGGACCATTGTGCCCCTTTGTATTTGTTTGTGTTATTAATATACGTTTCCATTTCCAAAAAAAAAAAAGGTATGATGATTCACGTTTTTCTATTTCTATAAAAATGCAGGTAGCCTAATCTTTTGAAATATAAAAAAATAATAATAATATTCTTTGTCTTTTCATGTATCCCTCCTTGCTCTATCATGTGTTCCATCATTCTTGTGGCATCCTCCCATCAACTTGATTTGCATAAGCCATCAACCAAAGAGTTGTAGGTGAACACATTACGCATAACATTCCACCCTCTCATCTCCAACAAGAGCCTCAAAGCATCATCTATGTTTCTTTTCTTACAAAGGTTGTCGATGATTGTGTTATACATCACAACATTAGGCCTATAGTTCTATTTTTGCATACTCCCATTGTAACGCCCCACATTTTGGGAAACGTTATTTTTATTATAAAACTAATAAATAAGTCTTACAGCCAAATCCACTTCGGAAAAATTACAATATTCTTCCTCAAAAACATTTATTCAGAACCGGGTCAACTAGGGTTCTTCTAATTCCTTGCACTTCCATTAGCCTCCTCAGCGTTTTGTCTAGCTCCATATGCCTCCAAACTATAGAATTCCTCTTTTTCATCTCTATAGTCTGACATAATACGTCAAAGTCGCAGAGCAACATTGTGGTATTATGCCAAGGTTACACAAGTGCAACAGCGTGAGCGAGGACACCTAGAAGATGACCCTACCCCAACCTTAAACTAGCAATTCTAGAACAATATAGTAGGTGGCAGGTAAATAGTTGAAAATCATTTATAGAAAACAGTAAATTCATGCGTAGTCAAATATCAGTGTCAAATCAAATCAGAGTACAGCTTAATAAAATCAATGTCTCGTTCCCTTTTCAAATCAGAGTGCAGTGTCAGTATCTCTTATCAGTTCTCATTTCAGCATTCTTCTTCAAATTTCATCCATGTTATCGTCTCCTATCACTTGAAAGTTATTGGCCCTTTCTGTCTGTCACCAACCTTTCCGCTTGAAGTCCCGGCTATCTTGTATCAAGGCGCACACTTACAAGATACATGGTCCGTCCACCCCGCGTCTCACACGACATAGTTCCGACTGTCTTGTATCAAGGCGTACACTTACAAGATACAAGGTCTGTCCACTATGTGCTGCACCGCTGAGTCCTAACCATCAAGTTCTCCCCGCGGAACTGGAGCGGTACTCAAACGGCTCTACCATATCAATCATTCATCACATCATCATCCTCATTTTCATATCTCTATTTCTCATCATGAAATCATTTATCATTTCTCATAAAACATGTTGTGTCGTATCGTCTCATGAATTGTGTACATGCCATGAATCTCGTAAAAATCTTCCATTTTAAATTGTTTCTTGATAACCGTGTCACTTTAAGTTAAAATCTCCTTGGTGACTTTCGTTAGACAAATGAGATAACCAAGAGAGTCCCAGGCTGGATGGTCGGACGAGTCCAGTTAATATCACCATTTCTTTCTTAGGCAGCGCGAAGCATGTCCTTTTGACAAACCCTCAAGGGTGTTAGCCATGGGTTATCTCATAGTCCAAATCTAGTCAAAACATTTTTGAAGTCGCTTCAAGAAAAGTTTAGTCGGCTACTTTCCAAAAATCAGTCGGACATTATAACGGCGTAATTTCAAAAAGTCAATTTTCATTCGGGCATTATAACTACGTGATTTTGAAAAGTTGATTTTCATGTAGACATTATAACTGCGTATATTCAAAAGTCGATCTCAAATTGTGCATTATAACGACTATGTGTGTTTTTAAAAGAGTAACTTTTCATATTATCGCTAATTGTCTACCATAATCTCGACTAGTCATTTCTAATCACATTTAAGCATTATAACGACATAATTTAAAAGTAAACATGAAATACTAATTTAGAGTTAGGATAAAGTATCTACCTTAATTCCAATGTTAAGTCGGAAGCAAATAAGCTAGGTGGACTCCGGTGGCGTTACGGCTACTTGACCTTTGCTCGAACTACTTTTCTACTAACGTGCTACTATTTTAGGATCGGAGGGTGGTCGAAGTGGTGGAGGGTGGTTGTTGGAGGTTGAGTTTCACGAACAACTCGAAGAACTCATGGTTTTCTTCCTAAGAACACAAGTTTACTACAAAGGTGGCAAGAGAGGTTTTAGTGTGAGTTTCCAAATGAGGAAATGAGAGCTTACATGGCTCCGCCCAACCAACCCCTACATGGCTCTGCCATTATTTGCAGGTTGTACTCTTGTTGATTACTTTAAAAAAAAATAGTGGAAATCTCATAAAAAAAGAGAAAAAAAGAAAAAGAAAAGAAGGAAAGGACTAGTATATTTTGTAATGAATGATAGGTAAAATAGATAGTATTATTAGGATTTTTTTTTTTTGGATAACTAGGTGGTTCAAGCCAGTTTGCGCACATCTCGACCAATCTCAGAGTCTATGTATGCCTCGCCACACACCAAGAATGGAGCCAGGGGGTGCCAGCAGGGGGTGGTCGTGCCTGCAAGGACATTACCAAAAAAAAAACTTATAGCAGTGGGGGAGGGGGGGGCGCCTGGGGCCCACCCAACCCCTACATGGCTCCGCCATTGTTTGCAGGTTGTACTCTTGTTGATTACTTTAAAAAAAATAGTAGGAATCCCATAAAAAAGGAGAAAAAAAGAAAAAGAAAAGAAGGAAAGGACTGGTATATATGTTGTAATGAATGATAGGAAAAATAGATATTATTATTTTTTTTTTTGCACAACTAGGTGGTTCAGGCCAGTTTGCGCACACCTCGACTAATCTCAGAGTCTATGTACGCCTCGCCACACACCAGGGATGGAGTCAGGGGGTGCCAGTAGGGGCAGTCGCGCCTGCTGGGACATAAAAAATATAAAAAAAAACTCATAGTACTATCAAGGAAATTTTTTTTCCTGTAAATTATATATGCTCGCCCTATAAAAGCATTTTGGAAAAAAAAAATTCAAATAGTAGTGACCTTAAACATTAATTTCCAAACATTAAGGATAAAGATATAACTAAAATTAAAATTGGAGGGTTAATATTGTGAATACAACTCCTAATTTTTCTCCCACGAAAATCTCCAATCGTTATGGATCTAACGCTTTTACCGGATTTTCAACCTGGAGGAAAGTGAATGCTAGCTAGAAATGTGCTTTTCTAGCTTTGTGGGAAAAAATCTTAATCCCATTCATGGATGTGTTGTTAACCAATGTAGTGATTCATTGAACCAAGGCCTACATGCGGACAATTTGTTTAGCAGCAAACTATAGTTTAAATTGGAGAAATTGTATGCTTGTGAAGACCACAATAGATTCTGTTAAATGGCTCACATTGCACAGTTGTGCTCTGAGAGGTCGTGATAAAAGCTCGACTTCTTCCCATAGAGGAAATTGTATTGATTTGATAGAGTTTTTGGGTTCTTATAATCAAGATGTGCATGCAGTTGTACCACACAATGCTCTTCAAAATGCTTCCTATGATTCAAGTTAGACCCAAAGAGAGATTCTTAGTATTTTTTGTGATAGAATACAACAATTCATCTGTGTGGAGATCAATCGAGGGATATTTTGTATTCTTGTCGATGAATCTCAATATGAGTTTTAATGTTCCTCAATTTTAGAATCACAACTACATATCATTCTTTCCAAATATATGGCAACATCTCATTTAGTTAAAGCCCAAAGTCTCCTCATGAGTCGAAGTCATACATAAGTTCTGGTCAAATAGGGTATCCGTACCCCAAAATGTAGCGGTTGGGGCCCACCCAACCCTTTCATGGCTCCGCCATTGTTTGCAGGCTGTACTCTTGTTGATTATTTTGTAACTAGGTGGTTCAGGCCAGTTTGCGCACACCTCGACTAATCTCAGAGTCTATGTATGCCTCGCCACACACCAGGGATGGAGTCAGGGGGTGCCAGTAGGGGGCAGTTGTGCCTGCTAGGACATGAAAAATAAATTAAAAAAAAAAAACTTATAGTACTATAAAGGAAATTCTTTTTCCTGTAAATTGTATATGCTCGCCCTGTAAAAGCATTTTGGAAAAAAACATTCAAATAGTTGTGACCTTAAACATTTATTTCCAAACATTAAGGGTAAAGATATAACTAAAATTAAAATTGGAGGGTTAATATTGTGAATACAACTCCTAATTTTTCTCCCACGAAAATCCCCAATCGTTATGGATCTAATGCTTTTACCGGATTTTCAACCTGGAGGAAAGTGAATGCTAGCCAGAAATGTGCTTTTCTAGCTAATTTGGGAAAAAATCTTAATTCCATTCATAGATGTGTTGTTAGCCAATGTAGTGATTTATTGAACCAAGGCCTACATGCGGACAATTTGTTTAGCAGCAAACTATAGTTTAAATTGGAGAAATTGTATGCTTGTGAAGACCACAATAGATTCTGTTAAATGGCTCACATTGCACAGTTGTGCTCTGAGAGGTCGTGATAAAAGCTCGACTTCTTCCCATAGAGGAAATTGTATTGATTTGATAGAGTTTTCGAGTTCTTATAATCAAGATGTGCATGCAGTTGTACCACACAATGCTCTTCAAAATGCTTCCTATGATTCAGGTTAGACCCAAAGAGAGATTCTTATTTTTTTTTGTGATAGAATACAACAATTCATCTGTGTGGAGATCAATCGAGGGATATTTTGTATTCTTGTCGATGAATCTCAATATGAGTTTTAATGTTCCTCAATTTTAGAATCACAACTACATATCATTCTTTCCAAATATATGGCAACATCTCATTTAGTTAAAGCCCAAAGTCTCCTCATGAGTCGAAGTCATACATAAGTTCTGGTCAAATAGGGTATCCGTACCCCAAAATGTAGCGGTTGGGGCCCACCCAACCCTTTCATGGCTCCGCCATTGTTTGTAGGCTGTACTCTTGTTGATTATTTTGTAACTAGGTGGTTCAGGCCAGTTTGCGCACACCTCGACTAATCTCAGAGTTTATGTATGCCTCGCCACACACCAGGGATGGAGTCAGGGGGTGCCAGTAGGGGGCAGTCGTGCCTGCTAGGACATGAAAAATAAATTAAAAAAAAAACTTATAGTACTACAAAGGAAATTCTTTTTCCTGTAAATTGTATATGCTCGCCCTGTAAAAGCATTTTGGAAAAAAACATTCAAATAGTTGTGACCTTAAACATTTATTTCCAAACATTAAGGGTAAAGATATAACTAAAATTAAAATTGGAGGGTTAATATTGTGAATACAACTCCTAATTTTTCTCCCACGAAAATCCCCAATCGTTATGGATCTAATGCTTTTACCGGATTTTCAACCTGGAGGAAAGTGAATGCTAGCCAGAAATGTGCTTTTCTAGCTCATGTGGGAAAAAATCTTAATTCCATTCATAGATGTGTTGTTAGCCAATGTAGTGATTTATTGAACCAAGGCCTACATGCGGACAATTTGTTTAGCAGCAAACTATAGTTCAAATTGGAGAAATCGTATGCTTGTGAAGACCACAATAGATTCTATTAAATGGCTCACATTGCACAGTTGTGCTCTGAGAGGTCGTGATGAAAGCTCGACTTCTTCCAATAAAGGAAATTGTATTGATTTGATAGAGTTTTTGGGTTCTTATAATCTAGATGTGCATGCAGTTGTACTACACAATGCTCTTCAAAAAGCTTCATATCATTCAGGTTAGACCCAAAGAGAGATTCTTAGTATTTTTCGTGATAGAATACAACAATTCATTTTTGAGTAGATCAATGGAGGGATATATTGTATTCTTGTAGATGAATCTCAATATGAGTTTTAATGTTCCTCAATTTTTGAATCACGACTAAATATCATTCTTTCGAAATATATGGCAACATCTCATTTAGTTAAAGCCCAAAGTCTCCTCATGAGTCGAAGTCATACATAAGTTCTGGTCAAACAGGGTATCCCTGCCCCAAAATGCTTAAGTAAATGACTATTTAAAAGTTATTACATTACTTCCAAACGTTAAAGATATAAATGAATTATGAAGTTACAAGATCATCTTTATAAAAGATGTAATTTTTCCCTAAGATGATGAGATAGTTTCATGCCAATGAGTTTACAAAAGGCCATGCACATAATTCAAGCACTCCACGTTATGTTCCTCGTTGGGTACCTGAAATTGATAGGGTGAGCTTATCAGCCCAGTACGGAAATCTCATCTATTACCACTAAATACAAATGGTATGAAATGAGCACGAGGATGTAAAGAGATACAGACAAGAGATGAGTAGTGATGACATCTCAAGACCAAATTAGAGTTCAAGTGTCTCTGTGTTCATAAAGCTTTTCTTCGTTGACGAAAAGTCTTTTCTTAAAGTGTCGACGTGTCCGTATAACATTTTCCGTTAGAAAACCTTCTCGTCATACTCATCATGTCACAAATGTATAATAACCGTACAACTAGAACTTCCTTCATCCTATTTCAAAATTCGTAATCCTTTCAACCTTCCATTAACTCAATAATCTCCATTCATATAATCATAATCATGCTTAGGAGTTATGGGACCCGTATTTCCCGACCAAGATTCTCATGGGCCCTAATACCCTTACTCTTGTTGTGCTAGTAATAATAATAAACTATGTTTCACGGGCCACATTTACCCATGCCTAGCTATGTTAGTAATAATAATGATCCGTGTTTCACGGGCTACGTTCATCCATGCCTAGTTATACTAGTAATAATATACCAACGTTATTATAACATGACTCATTCTTTCCAAAACTACTATTGTTATTACTACCTTCTCAAATTCCAACCACGTGTCGACTAAATAGTTTAAAAGAATCACTATGTGCGTCATACATTTGTCAAACAAGTGTTAAAAGGTTTTTCGAAGTGGAATCCCTTCTCTTATCCAACAAAACATAACTCATTACCCTTAGAACATAACCACAAGATCCCTCGACTATATTTTCATGTGTCAAAAATACATTAGTGGCCATTATTGTCCTTATACTCTTAAAACTCGTTTTATTTACTCAACGTGTCCTTGCCTACGCACATTCAATAATCCCTTTCCTTTTCATTTCCATTTCCTCTCAATCACTCAAAATCATTCATTTGTCCTTTCCAAACTCAACAACATGTCGATTACTCTTACCATGTATCAAGTCATCATTTTTAACGCATACCCATAACGTGTGACCAATGTGTATCCATAGTTAACCAACTTAATAACTAAATGTTTGTTTTCGAAGCCCTTAGTGTGATGTAGGTAGTTCAAGTACGATTACGTGTATTCGAAGCAAAACAAGGCCACAAGGATCAAATAAATACCAAGGAAGAAGCCCAAACGAAAGCAAAATAGGGAAGTCTAAACTGTCAAAACTACCTGGATGGGTTTTAAAACAACCTAGGCAGAAATTTCAGCAAGCATAGTTTTGGATAGATTTTCAAATTTTCCCATAAGGGTGGAATTTCAATCCAAAACTCGAAATTAAGGTCCACACTCAGATTTTCTAGATATCAATCATCAAATATGCTTGAACATAAATAGGAACATTAATTTATCAAGGGATCTAACAACTAATTTGATAGATCAGGGGAGATTACAAAAACAAGTGGATTTTTTTTCTAGATTTTTCAAGTAGAACATGGCAAATCAAGAGAGATATGCCACAATCAAACCAAAACACTTAGAAATACTATAAAGGAATCCCTACCTGAAGTGATAGCACTCCTACAAGCTTCAATCAACCCCAAGTGTGAAACCCTAGCTTTCTCACCCTTAAATCCCACCAAAAAGAGCTTCTCGGAGCAAATGCTCGCAAACCCCATGATCAAAGGACGCGTAGATGATGGATTTATGCTTGGTTTGAGAGCAGAAAGGGTTAAGGTTAGAGATTAGTGGAGAGAGATGGAGAAATTTTTGAGAGGGAGAGGGGAAGAGGGAGGCCATGTAACGCCCCCAAGATTTGGGTACGTTAATAATTATTACAAACCACAATAAAGTTTAATCCTTAAACTTTAATACAAATAACAACGTCCTCAAATACTATATAAATAATAACCGGGGTGGTTCTAGGTCTTCGTCTATCCCTGCGCCGAGTCATTCCCCACTCTGGCAGCATTTCCCGCTCCATAGGACTGGTCCCCGTAGTAGTGTTCCTGTCCATCTGAATAATCTGACATAATACATCCGAGTCGCAAAGGCAACATCATGGTATTATGCCAGGGTTACACGAGTGCAACACCGTGAGCAAAACCCAGTAGTTCACTATACTAAGCTTTTAAGTAGCAATTCTAGAACAATATGTTCACTATACTAAGCTTTTAACCAGTCTGTTTATGAGGTCCGTTCACCGTGTGTTGTACACGCGTAGCCCAACATCCAAGTTCTCTCCGCGAACCGAAAGTGGCGCTCCCGCTGCACTACCGCATCAATACCATTCCTCCAAAGTTCTCTCCGCGAACTTGAGGTGGCAGCCAACATCTCAATCTCATCACATCATATCTCATTTTGTTTCATTGATCAAAAATTCTCATTTCATTTCTCGTAAATATTATTCCTCATTTCAAAAATCATTTTCATTCTCACCTCTATTTCTCACCAACCGTGATTTAAATCATTTAAAACTTCATGTCATAACGTTGCGTGTACGTGCTCAATGCTCAATCATGCCCATGCAATGTTCCAAAATCTTTCTCCAAAAATACTCATATTTCTCCATAACATTTTTCACATAAAATCATACATTTTTACACACTAACTTCTTCAAAAATTATATTTCCCAATATCTCAAAACATCACAAAAATCTCATTTCTCCCTTTTTCTCTCAAAAAAATATTTTATTCCTTTCTAGAGAAATAAATTAGTAACTTGCTCTTTCTAAAATAAATACACCCACTTTCTATTTTTTTGAAATTTCTTGTCAAATCAACTATCTATATCTTTCTCCAAAAATATATATACCTTAAAAAAAACTCACTCTCTAATAATCTTGTGTAAAAGCAATATTTTTATACGTAGTAAAATCACAACCTTTCTTTCTAAAATAAACCATTCACTTCTTTTTCTCCACAAAAATCCATACGATACTCACTAATTATTTAGTAAAATATTTCTTCAAAAACATCTTTCTAAAATCTCTCTTTTCATTTTTGATTAAAAAAAAAAATCACCACACTAACTTAAAATAATTACATAAATAATAGATCTTCCTTATTAGTAAGAACAAATCTTTCACTAAACAAGATTAATCTTTCTACTCTCAAAAATATCATTTGAATAATAACCATGATTAAATCAACACTAATTAATTAGTACTACCAAGGAAATATAATAATAATGGAACCCTTTCTAGAAAACATATCTTCTAATTAACTTCTAATCACTACTAATCATCTTCTAATTACCTTCTAATCACTTCTAATCTCACTAATCCACTTCTAATTTCATGAAGAACTACTCAATTTAAAACCTCGTTATCATGCTTGTAAATCTTTCTACATAAAATACTCTTTCTTGAACACTAAGAAATAGACTTAGTAACTTAATACATGCACTAATTAAACCAATCAAGCTTCATAATCAACTCTTAAAAACTAATTAAAACATCATACTAATTCTAGAAATAACTAATTAGAAGAGTAGTTTAGTAAACCACCTTGTTTTCTGGGTGTAAACCGGAAGCCGATTAGCACTCCGTTGGCGTAGAACTCTCCTTAATCTACCCTACTAACTTACTAATTAGCTTAGTAAGTAGCTAATTAGAACTAGATTAGAATAGCTAAAAAGTGGTAGATGTAGTGGTTGTTTGTTGGGAAATATGAAGACAAGTAGACAAGTGTAGGGTATATGAGGTCCAAATGAACAAAGTGAGTGCTATTTATAGCAAGAATGAGACCTCTCTCCCTCTCTCTACCTCACGGCACACACACACACACACTAGGGCCGAAAGTTTCATGTTTGGGGAGGGAATATGTGCATTGAATTGTCACATGGCAAGTGCACCACTTGCACTAGGTTTTTTAGGTTAGGTCCTAGGCTAGGAATCTTGGTTTAACTTGCAAAAATGAACCAACATTGGTACATTCAAGGTCACCAACGTGGGAAACAAAGGGGTGGGAAAAATGTGCCTCCCGTTGTGTAGGTTTTTGCACGGTTATCTTTGTTACGGGGTGTTTTTAGGAGCAAATATGAACAATAAGCATGTGAGTGGAGTTATTGCTAGAGAATAGCTTTAACTAGCTACAAGTAGGGTGGAATATTCCTTCCTTAAAACAAGGGATCATGTTTCATGGGACTTGGAGTGTAAGTTTGGTTATAAATAGGTCTAGGTTGTGTAGATTGTACACAAATGCATGTATTGTGTGGGTATGTATAGGTTACTCTAAAAATAACAAGGCTTGTTCTAACTAGTTTAGGGTACAAAACCTTAGCTTAGGAATCTTTCTAAACCCTCCACTTGCTTGCACAAGTGAACAATGCATTAATTCTATGCATGTGCAAGTGTACTTTCATACATGCACACACACACAAACTCTCACTCTCTCTCTCTACCGATCTCTCTCTCTCTCTCTCTCTCGGCATCTCTCTCTCTCTCCCCGTGTCTCTCTCTCTCTCTCTCTCTAAGCTACTCTCTCTCTCTAACTCTCTCTCTAACTTGGTATATTCCAAGTTCCAATGTTGTGGAGGTGACCACTCCATGACGTACCGAACTTGGTTGAGTGAAGTAATGGTAGTGGTTGGGTAGGTTTCGGGTACTAAACACGGTTCCTGGGTGCTACGGTAGTGTAACAGATGTGTTACTCGGTCTCGTACGCGTATATGTATGGCTCGATTCCGAGTTATTCGAACAAAAAGCATCAATTAATATTTTAATAGAAAATATTTCGGTAATTCGGAAATTAAAATAATTAATAAAAATTATTTAACGAAATTTTTATTTATGAAAATTAGGGTCGTTACAACCTATCCCCCTTAACAAATTTCGTCCTCGAAATTCGATCACACTACAGATGGAAACAAATGCGGTTAGTTGGTCGTCATAGCCTCTTCCCTTTCCCACGTAGTTTCTTCCATTCCTCGGTGCTTCCACAAAACTCGAACCAGACGGATCGTCTTATTACGGATACGCTTTTCCCTCACGTCCTGAATTTCTACTGGTTCTTCCTTAAAAGTGGCGTCTTCATTGATGCTAAGATCTTTCCAATTGACCACGTGCGTGGGCAATGCTAAGTATTTCCTTAACATCGAGACGTGAAATACATCGTGTACCCGATCAAGTTACGGTGGCAGGGCCAACCTATAAGCTACCTCCCTGACTCTCTCCAAAATCTGGAAGGGTCCTATGTATCGTGGTGAAAGCTTTCCCTTCTTCCCGAATCTGATCACTCCTCTCCGGGGTCGAATCTTAAGGAAAACGTGATCTCCTTCTAAAAATGACAAGGGGCGATTCCTTCGATCAGCATAACTTTTCTGGCGACTCTGAGCAGTAAGTAACCGTTGTCGGATGGTTTTGACCTTTTCAGTCGTCTCTCTAACCATCTTGGGTTCTAATAATCCTGATTCTCCGGCGTCAGTCCAACAAACAGGCAATCGACACGGGCGACCATACAATGCTTCATAGGGTGCCATCTCAATACTAGCCTGGTAACTGTTGTTATAGGCAAACTCTACTAACGGCAGGTGTCGTTCCCAATTTCCTGAAAAATCTAGGGCACAAGCTCTTAACATATCTTCTAAGATCTGAATAGTCCTCTCTGTCTGCCCATCAGTCTGTGGGTGAAAAGCAGTACTAAGCCACAGATTCGTTCCTAGTGCTCTCTGTAGTCCATTCCAAAACTGAGAGACAAATCTGGGGTCTCGATCAGATACAATGGATACAGGCACACCGTGAAGTCGTACTATCTCCTGTATATAGAGCATTCCCAATGCTTCCATGCTTTCTGTCATTTTTACAGGAAGAAAATGAGCGGACTTGGTGAGTCGATCCACTATTACCCATACGGCTGTGTTTGACTTTAGCGATTTAGGTAGTCCTGTCACAAAATCCATCGATATATGTTCCCATTTCCATCTAGGAATCGGTAACGGTTGTAACTCTCCTCTGGGTTTCTGGTGTTCGGCCTTAACTTGCTGACAGACGAGGCAGGTCGACACAAATCTAGCTACGTCTTTCTTCATTCCTTCCCACCAATAGGTTCTCCGTAAATCGTGATACATCTTAGTGCTACCTGGGTGAACAGCGAAATTCGAGTGGTGAAATTCTCGAAGTACCGCTTCTCGGAGTGTACCGATACTGGGCACAAATATCGATCCTCGAAATCTCAAGCTGTTATCCGCAGCGTGTATCGTCCATCCTGTCAATTCCTTCCCCATTCGGAGCTGAGATCGGATAAACTCACAATCTTGCTCGAACGTCTGGGCTAGAAGAATTTCTCGATGTAAAGCCGGTTCCGCGATCAAAGTACACAAGCGTGCTTGCTCTCCTTCCGACGAGGGTTTGAGGTTAAATTCACTGAGTGTATCCACCATCTCCCATTCCTTCATAGCTACCTTGGCTTTCTGTGCCCTGTCCTTCCGACTTAGAGCATCAGCGACAACATTCGCTTTGCCCGGGTGATATGACAAGGTAAACTTGTAGTCATCTAGGTACTCCATCCATCTTCTCTGTCTCATGTTCAACTCCTTTTGAGTGAACAGATATTTAAGACTCTTATGATCGGTGAACACCTCAAACTGCTCTCCGTAAAGATAATACCTTCATGATTTTAAAGCAAAGACTACGGCTGCTAACTCCAGGTCATGGGTAGGGTAGTTCTTCTCATGCGGTCTCAACTGTCTTGACCCATATGCTACAACCTTCCCGTTTTGCATCAAAACGCAACCTAATCCTTCCTTAGAAGCATCACAGTACACTTGATACCCAATATCTCTCTCGGGAATGATCAGAATTGGTGCACTGGTTAATCTTTTCTTCAATTCTTGGAATACCTTCTCACATTTCTCAGACCATTCAAACTTGATACCTTTCTGGGTCAATCGGGTCATTGGTCTGGCTAAGATAGGAAAATCTGGTATAAACCTCCGATAATATCCTGCTAATCCTAGGAAACTACAGACTTCAAACACCGAGGTTGGTCGCTTCCAATTCAACACAGCTTCCACTTTGCTGTCATCCACCGCTATTCCTTCCTTAGACACCACGTGTCCTAAAAACTTGACCGTTTCTAGCCAAAAGTCACACTTGCTGGCTTTGGCATAGAGCTGGTTGTCCCTAAGCACTTGTAATGCTATGCGGAGATGTCCTTCATGCTCTTCTCTACTGGCTGAATAGATCAGTATGTTGTCAATGAACACTACTACAAATCTGTCCAGATAGGGCTGGAATATCTTGTTCATGAGACACATGAATACTGCTGGAGCATTCGTCAGACCAAACGGCATTACTACATACTCGTAGTGTCCGTATCTGGTTCTGAAAGCAGTCTTAGGAATGTCCTCGTCCCTAATCCTCAACTGATGGTACCCCGATTTCAGATCTATTTTCGAAAAACAGGTTGCTCCTCTCAATTGATCAAATAGGTCATCGATCTTAGGCAATGGATAACGGTTTTTAATCGTCACTTGGTTCAACTGCCTATAATCAATGCACAGACGAAGGGTTCCCTCCTTTTTCTTCACAAATAATGCTGGTGCTCCCCATGGTGAAGTACTAGGTCGAATAAATCCTTTATCCAACAGTTCTTGTAGCTGAATCTTCAACTCCTTCAACTCAGCTGGCGCCATACGGTATGGGGCTATGGAGATTGGTGCAGTTCCAGGTTGCAACTCAATGGTGAAATCTATCTCTCTCTTAGGTGGTAATCCGAGAAGATCTTCTGGAAACACGTCTGCATACTCACAGACAATGTGTGGCAGTCCGGGCTCCTCTTGGTCAGATTCTTCCAACTGGAGACTAGCAAGCCATCCACACAGTTGGTTCTGCCTTTTCGAGCGTCTAGTCGTAGAATTCACGGTCTGTCTGTCCCCCTTAAATCGGAAACGAATTCCCTCAGGGGTAAATGCTGTTACTATTTTCTGACGACAATCTATGACTGCTCGGTGCCTAGATAACCAATCCATCCCAAGTATTACATCGAAATCCTCCATCTCAATTACGCGTAAATCACAGGTTAATCGAACACTGGAGACTTCTAATTCGCACTCTCTACAGATGAGTCGGACTGGTATCTTATCCCCTAGTGGTGATACTATTGTCATACTGGTTCTTAGGGGTTCAGTCTCTAACTCCAACGTAGATACACAAGTCGAAGAAATAAACGAATGCGATGCTCCAGAATCGAATAAAGCTTGCACGCATGTACTGAATAACAGTAGCGTACCTTGGATCACAGTCGGGTCCTGTTCCTGATCCTCAGCCTATAAGGAAAAAATGCGACCTCCCGCACTTGGTTGTGCCTTGTCTGGCTACTTCCCATTCCATTGGTTCAAAGGTGCTGGCCTTGCTATCTGCTGCATGGGTTGTTTTTCGAAATTCTGATACTGCTGCGGCTGCTGGTTTCCAAAACTCAATTGTCCGTCCCTCCTAGGGTGTGGGCAGTTGCGGCTGATATGTCCGTAGCCGGAACAATTGTAACAGCGCACTATCTGACTCTCACGTCCCAAACTTGCCGGTCCTTGGCGATTGTCGTTCCTTCTCCAGTTCTGGTTATGGGAATGGTTAGGGTTAGGCTTAACTGGATAGGGTCCACGGTTATTGCTGGTATTATGGTTCTGGTTGGTCTGAATTGGTCCTCCACTTCCTCCTACGGTTCTCTTACTGCGGAAATCATGTTCCTCTCGCTCTAATCTCAGCGCACAATTCACCACTCTGCATAAGTGGAGAGTCCAAGTCCCACAACAGTTCTGCGGGTAGAGCCTAGTCCCCATTCAAACTTCCTTGCCTTTGCTTCCTCAGTTGGAATTAAAGCAAGAGCGTATCGGGACAACTCCTCGAACTTTGCTGCGTACTGAGACACAGTCATAGAACCTTGGCGCAATTCCTGGAATTCCAGAACCTTGGCCTGTTTGACCGGAGCAGGAAAATACTTATCGAGAAACAGATTCTCGAACTCCGCATATGTCATAGTGTTGACATTGTGGGTACTCTCGATCAATTCCCACCAGTATCTAGCTTCTCCTTGTAGCTGATAAGCTGCAAGTGCTACACAATGTCCATCTTCCTCAATTCCCAAGGTATTCAGAATGACCTTAATGCTCTTGAGCCAAGCTTCGGCTACAATCGGGTCAGGTTCTCCGTGGAAAGCAGGGGGTCGGTGCTTACAGAATTCGTTTATAGCTTGCGTGCGGTTCATAGGGACAGGTGGATGGTTATTGTTAACAACGGGTGGGGGTCGGTTAGCGTTAAGGGCATCGATGAATGCTTGCATCAGTTGTGCAATATCGGCTCCGTTGGTTCCGTTAGAAGAATCTTCTCCGTTTCTACGTCCATTCCACGTGTTTGCCATCTAAGTGCTAGAAATTGTTCCGGGAATAAGTCTAATGAGTAAAAGGTTCAATTACTTAGAAACTGAAATCCGATATTTTATAAATAAGCCATGCATACATATAATATTCGAGGCATGATGTCGATACAGTGGTAAAAAACGTACATCAGCCGAGTACTACATCCATTACAACAGGTTACATCAAAACACTAGTCCTACTACAATATGGTGATATCAGCTAGTACTACACTGATCTAGGTGGTCTACTGAATATGAAAATAGGCCTTAAGGGCCTCTCCATGAGCTCGCTCAGCCATGGTCATCTCAATCTCGTGGCGCTGCAGAACCTGCTCAAAGACCTGGTCTGGGGTAAACGGGGGCTCTTCCACTAGCGGCTCTAACACTGGAATCTCGAAGCAGTACGGTTCAGCATTGAATGGTGCTAAATCTGCCATAGCTAGGTCGAACTGGTATGTCGGCTCTATCGGTGCAGGCAAAGGTGGTAGCTGCTCCATCACAGGGATCGCATACATGTAGCATCCTAAATCCTGATCGTAAACAAGTCTGGGCTGGTACATCACCACTGGTGGTGTAACTGGCACGGTGAAAGGAAGGTACTGGGATGGTGTAGGGTCCACTGGTGCACTGTCTATCAAGGTCATGAGCTGAGTGCAGGACAGACTGGTAGTATACTCTTCTCCAGGAAGAGTAACGAAAGCCATAACCTACAAGATAGGAATTATATATTAGACTTAAAGTATAGGGACATAGACAGAACAGCAGAAATTCTAAGTACAATGCTACGAAACTGTGGATACTAGAACTGAAAGTGCTACTTATCATTACAATCCGGCAAATCTATTGACTTGCTACAAAATGGGGTTTAACATCAACCCTCACAACTAGTACAGCATAGTTCAGGACAATACAACTACGGATCATCATAGTCTCCAAATACATAAATAGCAAATAGTTAGCCTAACTACTGTTAGGTCCTAGCTAACATCTCCATCAGAATACACCCGTCTACAGAAACATCCCCGGGTAATGAGCTCTCATGGTGCTCTCCCTATCCACTGTCACCTCCGTCAGTCCAAAACACCTCCAAGTGATCCTTAGTCTTGGGTTCTGATAGTGGCGTCCTGTTGGATCAAGATAAGGGTCCTTGTATATGGGCACTTCAGTGTAGGTCTCCATATCCCCAAAGTCCAAAAGGTTAGAGATAATACGGTGTTCATTGGCAGGTCGGGTTCGGTACACTCGGGTAAACAGTACCTTGTTGGAGTAGATATCAACATAACCCTGTGGTACATCTAGGGTATAGTGGTGGTCTACGCAGGGCTGGACGATGCGGATTGGACCCATGAAATACTGCTGAGTCTGTGGTTTCAGCGGGCAGGGGTAAATTGGGAAAACCTCAATATAGCAGTACATGCCGGGCTGAAGGCTAGTCATGTGGCTGTGCCAGGAGGAAAAATGTGGCAACGAAATTCCCAAGGGATAAGGGATAGGGTCTTCTATTTCACTTTCAGGTTCAGATTCCTGGGGTTCTTGGTTCTCTTCCTGGGCTGCCTCCATCTCTATGGCCTCATAGTCAACCAACCAGTCATTAAAGTCAAAGCCTGGTGGGGGTCCATCATCTTCCTCATACAGATCCTCCTCATCCTCATCACTCTCATCATCCTCAAACTCCGGGTGAGACATATACCCTCCTTCATCTTCAAATTCCTCCGGATCACTCTCATCTGAATCACTTAGGGTAGTAGGTGGAAATGTGCCATGCTCACGGAGATAAGCTGTCATAAGTGGATAGTGGGTCATGTAGTCAAAGTCTGGATCAAGGTCTGCTAGTGACATGCTAAACCTTCTCTTGAACTCTTTGATCTCTTCTACCAACTCAGGGCTCAAAGGGGCCATCTACACAGAGAAATATCTAATCAGTGCTAACACAAGGCTCAATAAACACTAGGGAGAAATATATCTTATTAGGTTCTAACTCTTTGTTTTCTTTAGTCTTTTATTACTAGCTTAGTGTCTACCAATTTACCAAAGGCCGGGGGTTGAACCTAAAGCTCTGATACCAAGCTGTAACGCCCCCAAGATTTGGGTACGTTAATAATTATTACAAACCACAATAAAGTTTAATCCTTAAACTTTAATACAAATAACAACGTCCTCTAATACTATATAAATAATAACCGGGGTGGTTCTAGGTCTTCGTCTATCCCTGCGCCGAGTCATTCCCCACTCTGGCAGCATTTCCCGCTCCATAGGACTGGTCCCCGTAGTAGTGTTCCTGTCCATCTGAATAATCTGACATAATACGTCCGAGTCGCAAAGGCAACATCATGGTATTATGCCAGGGTTACACGAGTGCAACACCATGAGCAAAGCCTAGTAGTTCACTATACTAAGCTTCTAAGTAGCAATTCTAGAACAATATGTTCAAAAACAGTATATAATACTTGTGAACAGTAAACCATGCAATACATCGTGCGTGTCAATGCGGATCAGAGTAAACATGCGCAGAAAAACAGTATTTCGTTTTGGTATCTCAGTCTGTGTCACGTGTCATTTCTCAAAACATGATCTTGGTTCGTTTTCTCAAAAATCGTACACAATAATCAACCGTTTCCCAAAAATATCATTTTCTCGTATAGTGCCTCTTTCAGCATTCTTCTTCAAATTTCATACATCTCCCACCACTCGAAAGTTATTAGTCCGTTTAAGCCTCCTCTCAGCTGACGGTACCAACCTTTCCGCTCGAGGTCCCGGTTATCGTGCATCACCGATCTCAACAGCCTGTTTGCACGGTCCGTTCTCCCCGCGACTCACATGACACAGTCCATATCACTGAACTTAACCAGTCTGTTTATGAGGTCCGTTCACCGTGTGTTGTACACGCGTAGCCCAACATCCAAGTTCTCTCTGCGAACCGGAAGTGGCGCTCCCGCTGCACTACCGCATCAATACCATTCCTCCAAAGTTCTCTCCGCGAACTTGAGGTGGCAGCCAACATCTCAATCTCATCACATCATATCTCATTTTGTTTCATTGATAAAAAATTCTCATTTCATTTCTCGTAGATATTATTCCTCATTTCAAAAATCATTTTCATTCTCACCTCTATTTCTCACCAACCGTGATTTAAATCATTTAAAACTTCGTGTCATAACGTTGCATGTACGTGCTCAATGCTCAATCATGCCCATGCAATGTTCCAAAATCTTTCTCCAAAAATACTCATATTTCTCCATAACATTTTTCACATAAAATCATACATTTGTACACACTAACTTCTTCAAAAATTATATTTCCCAATATCTCAAAACATCACAAAAATCTCATTTCTCCCTTTTTCTCTCAAAAAAAATATTTTATTCCTTTCTAGAGAAATAAATTAGTAACTTGCTCTTTCTAAAATAAATACACCCACTTTCTATTTTTTTGAAATTTCTTGTCAAATCAACTATCTATATCTTTCTCCAAAAATATATATACCTTAAAAAAAACTCACTCTCTAATAATCTTGTGTAAAAGCAATATTTTTATACGTAGTAAAATCACAACCTTTCTTTCTAAAATAAACCATTCACTTCTTTTTCTCCACAAAAATCCATACGATACTCACTAATTATTTAGTAAAATATTTCTTCAAAAACATCTTTCTAAAATCTCTCTTTTCATTTTTGATTAAAAAAAAAAAAATCACCACACTAACTTAAAATAATTACATAAATAATAGATCTTCCTTATTAGTAAGAACAAATCTTTCACTAAACAAGATTAATCTTTCTACTCTCAAAAATATCATTTGAATAATAACCATGATTAAATCAACACTAATTAATTAGTACTACCAAGGAAATATAATAATAATGGAACCCTTTCTAGAAAACATATCTTCTAATTAACTTCTAATCACTACTAATCATCTTCTAATTACCTTCTAATCACTTCTAATCTCACTAATCCACTTCTAATTTCATGAAGAACTACTCAATTTAAAACCTCGTTATCATGCTTGTAAATCTTTCTACATAAAATACTCTTTCTTGAACACTAAGAAATAGACTTAGTAACTTAATACATGTACTAATTAAACCAATCAAGCTTCATAATCAACTCTTAAAAACTAATTAAAACATCATACTAATTCTAGAAATAACTAATTAGAAGAGTAGTTTAGTAAACTACCTTGTTTTCCGGGTGTAAACCGGAAGCCGGTTAGCACTCCGTTGGCGTAGAACTCTCCTTAATCTACCCTACTAACTTACTAATTAGCTTAGTAAGTAGCTAATTAGAACTAGATTAGAATAGCTAAAAGGTGGTAGATGTAGTGGTTGTTTGTTGGGAAATATGAAGACAAGTAGACAAGTGTAGGGTATATGGGGTCCAAATGAACAAAGTGAGTGCTATTTATAGCAAGAATGAGACCTCTCTCCCTCTCTCTACCTCACGGCACACACACACACACACACTAGGTGTAAAGACCCGCAAATTTGTGTTAAATAAAATAAAGATGTGGAATATGATTTTTTTTTAGCTACGTGGATGATACTAGCTTACCTGTTGCGGTGGTGGAACTTAAACCTATCTAATGACGTCACTCGGGATCACAACGTAATGCATGTTCAACTTTTAAAATTTTTCTAGATGATTCTGAGCACACGGTGACGTTGCCCACGATTTTCTAAGTTAGTACGAATATTTTGGGATTTTTCTGAAATCGAAACCCGGACAGTTAGAACACCGCGTAGAGTAAATTGTACTGCTTTTGTCTCCCTCGGTTTTTGGGAGAGCATGCCGACACTCTCTTTTCCCCATGTGACCCCTGCTCCCTCCTTTCCCTTTTTTTTTTGACTGGGAATAATCAGAGAAGAGAAAAAAAAGAAGAAGAAGAAGAAGAGAGAGAGAGAGAGAGTTCGGCCGCCCAAGTCCGGTCATCTCCACCTCGTGGGGTCATCACCTCCATCTCCCAAGCTTCATCTCTACACGTATGCCTCTTCTCTCCGTCGTTTTTTGTTTATTTTGATGTTCAAATTCGTGTATATGTACCATTATGTACAGTAGTTTGTTGCAGCAGACTGGGTCTCGGTTTTTTGGTCGATTTCTCCTTTGTAAACTGTTAATTACGTTTTGGTTCCTTCATATGATTTAAAGTTAACTCTGAGAGCTTTCGTTTGCCGCTAGAATCACTCAAATCCATTGAGAATACGATTTACTATGAATTTTTGAAATCGGGTTTGCAGATCTGGAAATTTTCTCTGAGACAGATTTGTATAGCCTCTGTAATTGCTTACTTTCGTGTCTTTTGAGTACGAATAAGACTTTAGTCCCTTCTGGGATTTTTAAGTACATTTCAATACGAAACTTTTGGCACAAGAATCACTCAAAAACATTAAGATCTCGATTTATGGTGATTTTTCAAAGTCAGGCTGTCAAGTTTTATCCGTTTTTCCTGCAAACCCTGTTTTGGCCGATTTATTTGATATTGTTCCAGAACTGGTAAATTTCCTAAAATTTTATAGAAGCTACCCATGGATGTTCTTTGTGTTGTGTAAAAATTGCAGAAGTTAATTTGAAATATAGAAAATATGAAAAATGTTTGATTGGGCTGTGGTACTGAAATTCGCTGTGTTGACAGCATTGCCACATGTTACGAGAACGGCTATATTTTTGTCTAGGAAGCTTGAAATTTCGATCCGCCTTTTGATTATGAAACTAGACTCGTATACCTTCGAAAGTATGTAAGGGTTGTATCTTAACTCTTTCTAGAAAATAGCAATTTTTTATTTGAAGTTGATGTATCGGCTGAAATTACGCGTGGATTGCGTCACGGACACATGAAAGCTTGGAGCTTGAGTTTCGGAAGTTCGGGTTTTGCTCAAAACCCATTCAAGTAGGGATTTCTCTTCTCTCTCTACATATCTATGTGTTTAGATAATAAACTCTTGGTTTCTACATACGATTTTCGTGGATGATGTTGTGCTGTGAAATTTCTAATTTATGGCTTAAACCAAAATTGGGGCTTTGCGATATTCGTGTGCATATGTTATATTGCTTTCGAAGTGATGAAATTGGGATATTTATGAGTGTATTTGAGGCGTGGATTGATGAAGATGCTTACGGTTTTGAACCGTGATGAAATTACGAAAATGCCCTAAATCGAACGAGTTTGGGAAGGTTAGACATGTTGAGCTCTTGGTAAGTGAAACTGTTGGTGGGATGTTTTGAGGGTCTAATCTTTTGGTCTTTTGCATTCCTTAATTGAGTTGTTGGCTTGTGGAATCGGACATGTTGTGTTGTTTGTTGTGGTGTGTTGTTGGCTGCGTGTTATTGTTATATGTTGCTTGTTGTGTGTGGCTGTTTATGTGTTGTTTGTTGTGCATTATTCTGTACATTCCTTAGTTGATTTGATTGCGTTCGTGGAATTGGGAATTGTGTGGTATTCGTTGTAAATTTTATGAAAGGTGTCTCGATATTGAGGAAGTATCTATCGAAGAAATCAAAATGCGTGGTTATGTTGAGAAACTAGAGCCTTTGGGTGTGATGAGAAGTAAGAGGAATTGATTGTCAGAGAAAAGACTGGGACAAAGTCGTAGTGATCCTGATGTGGTGTTGAAATGGAAATTAAATGGTAAAGAGTACTTCCGATCGATTGGAAACCTTCAAGCGTGGTTATGTATATGTAGTGTTGTGTATGCGCGAGGGTGTATTTATGTGTGTGTACATGTATGTGTATGTATGTGTGTGACGAGACATGCATTTAAAGAAAGAATGACTTTTAAAATTGGGCTTATGCATTGTAGGTTCACTCACAAGCATGGTGCACTGCATATATATATAGAGTTTGTGTTAGGGATTTTTCTACTGGGCTAGTGTAGCTCAACCTATCAATTTTCAGGTATTCGACGAGGAGCATGGCGTGAAGTGCATTGGGAGTGCATGAAATCTTTTGAAGGCATCATTGATCATTGTTTCTTATTGAAACTTAGTAGGTACTCATTAGTGAGATGGTCATGTATTTTATTAAAACTAAGATGGGTTTGTAACCTTATTTTTTTAGAATTGTTTGGAAGAATGTAATCAATTTATTTATTTATTTTTTTAAATTCATGTCTTTCCAAAGGGAGACGGGTATTTTTTTGAAGAAGCGTCGTGGTGAGATAAAAGAAGAGAATGTATGAAGTATGCACTTTTTATTTCTAAAAAAAATGTTTACTTTTTATTGTTTAAAAATCGAGGGCGTGACACTAGGGCCGAAAGTTTCATGTTTGGGGAGGGAATATGTGCATTGAATTGTCACATGGCAAGTGCACCACTTGCACTAGGTTTTTTAGGTTAGGTCCTAGGCTAGGAATCTTGGTTTAACTTGCAAAAATGAACCAACATGGGTACATTCAAGGTCACCAACGTGGGAAACAAAGGGGTGGGAAAAATATGCCTCCCGCTGTGTAGGTTTTTGCACGGTTATCTTTGTTACGGGGTGTTTTTAGGAGCAAATATGAACAATAAGCATGTGAGTGGAGTTATTGCTAGAGAATAGCCCTAACTAGCTACAAGTAGGGTGGAATATTCCTTCCTTAAAACAAGGGATCATGTTTCATGGGACTTGGAGTGTAAGTTTGGTTATAAATAGGTCTAGGTTGTGTAGATTGTACACAAATGCATGTATTGTGTGGATATGTATAGGTTACTCTAAAAATAACAAGGCTTGTTCTAACTAGTTTAGGGTACAAAACCTTAGCTTAGGAATCTTTCTAAACCCTCCACTTGCTTGCACAAGTGAACAATGTATTAATTCTATGCATGTGCAAGTGTACTTTCATACATGCACACACACACAAACTCTCACTCTCTCTCTCTACCGATCTCTCTCTCTCTCTCTCGGCATTTCTCTCTCTCTCTCCCCGTGTCTCTCTCTCTCTCTCTCTCTCTCTCTCTCTCTCTCTCTCTCTCTCTCTCTCTCTCTCTCTCTAAGCTACTCTCTCTAACTTGGTATATTCCAAGTTCCAATGTTGTGGAGGTGACCACTCCATGACGTACCGAACTTGGTTGAGTGAAGTAATGGTAGTGGTTGGGTAGGTTTCGGGTACTAAACACGGTTCCTGGGTGCTACGGTAGTGTAACAGATGTGTTACTCGGTCTCGTACGCGTATATGTATGGCTCGATTCCGAGTTATTCGAATAAAAAGCATCAATTAATATTTTAATAGAAAATATTTCGGTAATTCGGAAATTAAAATAATTAATAAAAATTATTTAACAAAATTTTATTTATGAAAATTAGGGTCGTTACAGGCCAGACATATACGTGGGGATATTTCTCTCTCCTCACTCTCTTATATACCCAATTTTAAATTATTACACTTCACACCCCTCACGTGACATGTGTGTTACTAGAAAGCCTAAGTTCAAACTACCTCACCCAACAACCCACCATTTAACACTTTAAACATTTCTACATAATTTCCCAATTTTATTTAGAAAAGAATATTTCATGAAATTCCGGGTCTTTACATTTAAGGTATTTTCGTTAAAATTTAGTGTGCATTTTTTTTTTTTTTTGTCTCAAATACATATTCGCCCTTACGTAATGAAATTTCTGGCTTCGTCCCTGCCACACACATAGACGGGGCAAAAAATAGATAGCATTGTTGAAGTGCTAAAAGAGATATGAATAGCTAAAATGAAAAATATACATTGTTCATTGATATTTTTAGCTAGGCACTGTCGCACATGGCTTTTCTTACTTACGATGTAACGACCCTAATTTCATATTTTCTCCAATAAATTTCTTAAAATTATACAATTTTGGGCCAATAATTATTTTCTTTGCTCTAGTATATATATGTGTGTGTATAACTAACACCTAAAACCCCACTAAGAGTATACTTTGCCTCCAAGTATCTAGGGTGCATGTTCTTATTATTTATGAGTAAGTTTCCTAGCATGTTCTCCATTTATAACCCATACCTAGCCTAAGGACTTTATTCCTCCTAGAATACTACTTGGCATGTGCCAATTAAGGCATAATTTAAGTGCACATGGAGAGAGAGAGAGAGGACGGTAGAGAGAGAGAGAGAGAAAGGGCAGCCATATAGAGAGGGGAAGGGTGCCCAATTTTTCTCTAAATTTGCCCAAGATTCTTTCCTTAAAAGCCTAGTTTGACATGCACATGCATTGTGCTTGTATAAGAGCACATTCTACCAAAGCCTAAGCCTAACTAGACCAAGCCTTGGCCTCCAAGTTCCCCAAAACATGCTTCCATGTTTTAAGGAAGTATATTCTTCCTACTAAGCCTATTGAACCTAACCCTAGCTACAACTTGTTAGCACATGCACCATTTTTGTGTATAAGCTCCTAAAAACACCCTATATCAAAGGTGACCATGCAAAATTCTACACAACAAGAGGGCTAGAATTACTATACTTTCTTCCCAAGTATTTTTCCTAGATTCCCCCTAAATCTACAAGTATTGAACCTAGGAGACTAGACCTAAAACTAGATGTGTAGGTGGAACCAATATGGTACTTGTTGGGAAACGAATCCCAGAACCCAGTAATTACGCGTACAGATTAAACAACATAAATAAACACAAACCCTACAAGGCGGAATTAGGGTTTACCTCTCATCCGTAGACACGAACGCTGGTTGACTTGTTTATTTTAGAACTTGACAGACCTAATTACTGTATGCAACAAGCTTTGCTCGACAGTACCTCATGATCTTCTGCCATATTCCCTTACATCTCGATCATGTAGCCAAGTGTGGACTTCTACATGATCTCTTTGTTCTCTCTCTCACAGCCTCTATTCTAATTTTCTGAATGACTGTTGTGTGACCTAGAGAACATAACGATATATTTATAGGGCTAGAGCAGGGACTTGAGGAGAAATAAATCTGGGCTCCTTGTGTAAATAAGAAAACCTAATCCCACCCGGATTCTATTCTTATTTCACAAATTATAATTCACACCACTAAAGAATTATAATTGCACTCCTATCTTTATCTCGATTATATTTCGAGCTCCACGTTATTAAATACTTATTAATCTCCCCACGTTAAGATTACAGATACCCGTTGATTAAATGTCGATTACTAACAATCTCCCACTAATCAACATCTTATAAAACACCTTGAGACTAACCACTTAACTTATTCGATATGTCGGATACAAATATCCACCTGCAGGGTTTGACATAACCGAAACTTATAAGTTTACTCAAGGGGGTATCATCAATCTCTAACGAGACGTAGATTCTATCAATAATTAATATCCATATATTTCATGCATATAATGTTGTGACCCAACTCACCAAGACTATTGACCGTGAAAAAAAGATCTCACTTTATAATGAATCAAAGTCAACAACATTAAATGTATATATGTATTAATTATATCCGGATTAAGAGCATAAGTATTCTTAATAACTATAAGGTTCTAATTATCTTAAAATGTCAGTACTAAGACAATTATCTTAAAGTGGTCCTGTTCAATACACACAAAATGTACTAGCACAATGAGTCGGAACTAGAACCGTTCCCTGTAGTCAAGACAAACCTACTAAAACATTGTACTACAATCCTACTGAAGGTGTGTCAAATTCCATCTAAGATTGTGAACCAAAGCTTATATTCCACAAGAACCGATGATCCAATCTTCTGTGTGTAAGCCGTACTCTACACACTGGATCATCTACTATGTAGAATAAAAGACACATGCACAATATACAATTATATCATGCAAACATTGCCCATAATAGATTCTCATCAAAAAGGGATAAAACTGATTAATAATTAACTAATTAAATATTAATCCATTACATAAAAGCATGGCTTTTAGTATAAGTTTCAAACAATCTCCCACTTAGACTCAAAACTACGCTGCCACGCATCTCACTTCCATGCCCTTTACGTGACTATCAAAAGTCTTGGCATGTAAGCCATTTGTAAAAGGATCTGCCAGGTTGTTTGCTGATGCAATCTTGGTCACAGCTACATCACCTTTCTATACGATCGCTCGAATCAGGTGATACTTACACTCGATGTGTTTTCCCTTCTTATGAATCTTTGGCTCTTTTAAGTTAGCAACTGCACTACTATTGTCACAATAGATTGAAATTGTCAACTGTATCGAAAGTACCACTTCTAGATCCATCAAGAAGTCTTTGAGCCAAACGGCTTCTTGGCTGCTTCAGAAGCTGCCACATACTTGGCCTCCATGGTGGAATCAGCAATACATGATTGCTACTCCTCCAACTCATGGCTTCACCTCCTAAGGCAAACACATATCTCGATGTTGACTTTCTGGAACTCTTATTTGATATAAAATCTGACTTTGTGTACCCACAAGGCACTAGACTGTCTGACTGGTACACCAACGTATAATCCTTAGTTCTTTTCAGATACTTGAGTATACATTTTATACCAGTCCAATCTTCTTGACCAAGGTTAGACTGAAATCTGCTAACTATGCCGACAGCAAAACAAATATCAAGTCTAGTTCACAGTATAGCATACATGAGGCTTCCTATTGCTGAAGCATTAGGAACTCCCTTCATTTTCTCCATCTCCTCAGATGTCTTAAGACACTGATCCTTGGATAGATTGACTCCGTGTCTGAAAGGAAGCAATCCTTTCTCGGAATCCTGCATGCTAAAACGGGTAAGGATCGCATCGATATAGGAAGCTCGAGAAGCCCAACATCCTTTGCTTGATCTCGCAAAAATTTAATCCCAAGGATGTGACCGGCTACTCCTAAATCCTTCATATCGAACTGGCTAGATAACCACAACTATATCAAAGATAACACTCTGACATCGTTTCCGATGAGCAAGATATCATCTACATATAGCAATACAAACACCACCACATTTCCATTGCGCTTCTTGTACACACACGACTCATCCGGCCACTGATCAAAACCAAAAGACTTGATTGCTTGATCAAAACGGATGTTCCAAGACCTAGATGCTTGCTTAAGTCCATAAATAGACTTCTTAAGCTTGCACAGCATGTGCTCTTGACCTTTTGTTATGGATCCATCTGGTTGCATCATGTAGATGCATTCATCCAGATTGCCATTAAGAAATGCAGTCTTCATATCCATTTGCCAAATCTCATAATCGAGATGAGCTGCAATGGACAAGAGAATCCGGATGGACTTAAGTATGGCTACCGGCGAAAACGTTTCCTCATAATCGATCCCTTCGTTTTGAGTATAACCTTTCGCAACAAGCCTAGCTTTATAGGTTTCAACCTTCCCGTCCGCTCCTCTCTTCTTCTTATAAATCCACTTGCCTCCGACGGGTTTTATCCCTTCAAGTGGTTCTATAAGATCTCAGACTTGATTTGAGTACATAGACTCCATCTCTGAATTCATAGCCTTTTGCTAAAGTTCCGCATCTTTATCTTGTAATGCCTCATTGTAGTTAAAGGGATCGGCATGTTGTTCACCAGGGATCAAATCACAAGATTCTCCCAACAACGTATACCGATTGGGTGAAACAATAACTCTCCCACTACGACAAGGTACTGGTGTGTTAACAACAATTTAATGTGATGTAGCCTCTTGTACTATTGGTGTTGAAGAAGTCTGTGCCGGTCTATATTCTCTCAATACTTCTAGAACAATCTAACTACTGGGCTTGTGATCTATGACATAGTCTTCTTCTAAGTATCAAGCATTGGTGCTAACAATGACTTTATGATCCTTAGGACTATAAAATAGAGCAACTTTCGTTCCTCTAGGGTACCCCACCAAAACAAACAAACATTTGTCCTTGATTCCAATTTATCTGCTTTCCCTTTCAGCACATGTGCTGGACTACCCCAATTCTGAACATGCCATAGACTAGTTTTGCTCCCAGTCCACAGTTCTGTGGGTGCTGTTGGTACTAGCTTAAATGGTACCAAGTTAAGAATGTACGCTATTGTTTCTAGTGCATGTCCCCAAAACAAATTTAGTTCATTTGAATAAGTCATCACTGATCTCACCATATCCATAAGAGTCTTTTCCTTCTTTCTGCTACACCATTATGTAGTGGCATACCTAGCGCAGACAACTGTGATGTAATCCCATCTGCTACCACTAGTTCCTAAATACTTCCAAGAGGTATTCGCTACCACGATGAGATCGCAGTGTCTTGATACATTTATCCTGACGCTTTCCCGTTTCTGGTCTATGCTCCTTGAATTTCTCAAAGCATTCAGACTTACGGTGTATCAAATAAATGTAACCATATCTTGAGTAATCATCAATAAAACTATTGAAATACTCAAAATCACCTCTACCCCGGATGTTCATAGGTACACACAGATCAAAGTGAACCAATTTTAACGTTTCATTGGCTCTCCCTTTTTCCTGAAAAAGGGCATCTTGGTCATTTTGCCTTCCAAACAGGATTCACAGACTGGAAGTGCCTCCACTTCTAATGAACCCAGAGATCCATTTCTAACCAGTCTAGAAATTCTGTTTAGATAAATATGACCTAAGCGTAAGTGCCAAAGATACGTTTGGTTGAACTTATAAGGGTCATTTCTCTTATATGGCAATCTATTAGTGTTATTCAATTCATTTAGTTGCATTGTAGGAACGATATCATTAATAACGTAGAGATTGTCATCTAATGAACCATAACAGATAAAATGTTTATTTAACTTAATAACCACAGAGTTATTAAAAATAAACCAAATATCCATTTACAACCAAATTAGAAACCGAAACAAAGTTTCTCCTAATTCAATGATCATAAAGACAATCTCTTGAAATTAAACGCCTACTGCAACTGCTGCTACTTTTGTAGCACTTCCCATATGTAGATAAATCTCTTCATCACTAAGTCTCCTGGTTTCCTGGAACCTTTGCAATGAATTGCAAACATGATTAGTGGCACCCGTATCTACACACCAGGTACTGGTAGATAACACCGCTAAACATGATTCAACTACTAGTGAAAAAAATTTCGTTGATTATTCAATTTATTGAGAAAATTCGGATAACCTTTTTCTAGTGTCCTTTCTGCTTATAGTGAAAACACTTGCCGTTAGACTTTTTCACTCTACCTCCAAGCTCATAAACTGTCTGAGGAACCGTGGCTTGTTGTTGAACCTTTTCCTGCTTCTTGTTGCCTTCCGACTAATAAGTAGAAACCTCTTCAACTACACTCACAGTTGTCTATTTATTAACCAAAAGACCCTTGGCTAATTTTAACTTTCTTTCAGCAGTTTCGTCAAAAAATAATGCATTTTGTTCATATTGTAATTCAGGCGGAACTGCTGAAAAAACTTGATAAGCAACTGGAGCACAACATCAACCTGGGTTTCCCCATTGATTTCAGCTCTTGGGATTTCTAGTTCATTCAGAAGACCTATTATTTTCAGAACATAATCCCCTTACTAGGGTTCTTTCACCAATGGTTATATTCCCCAAATCCCACATTGCAACTTGCCTAGCTGCACCCCAAACCTTTATTTTAGGTTATGCATCATGTCATAGGCAGTTTTCAAAAACTGATGCTGATGTTGCAATACATTCAACATAGAAGCTAAAATGTAACACCGCGCCATCTCATCAGTTGTAACCCAATCCTTATATAGTAGATTTCAGGTTCTGTTGCAATTTCAGTGGGTTTGATAGAGCATACCTCAGAGAACACAAGTTTGGTCCCCTAAGCAATCGACACAATATCCAGATCCTTTTCTAGTCAATATAATTAAGACCAGTAAATTTGTTTGACAATGTCATCAAGTGGATTGAAAGAGTCCATTTTTTGAATAGGAGAATCACATAACAATTATGAAGGGCAATTAAAACTTTTTGTATTTCTATTAAATTGGTTCCCTCAACCAGTCTATTAAAAGAAAAACATTAGCAACCCTACACACTGTGAAGAGTATGCCCCGATGGGTAGGTCCACTACTCTTCATCATTCGTGTAGATAGGCACAACCTTTTAATTTTACTATCTAGACACTAAACCATGCCCAATAAAATTAAATAGCTAATTTGCTTTGGTCCTATAAATAAAAGCAGTGACTCAGATGGAGAGGATACTTGTTATTTATAGCTAAGTGTATACCATTACCTAAACTTCAAGATCCATTGTTCCGTAATGAACTACCCCAGATGGAGGACTAATCCACACAACAATTATCTTGGAGCTATCCTCTAAGGAAGTAAGTATTGATGATGCCATAATTAATTTCGTCCGATGGGGAGGAAGGCACTAAAACCAACACACAAAACTTAATTATATCATCTACATACTAGTAATGGAGACCATGGGATTTATAAAAAAATAAACTCCCTCTCCCACTTAGTTATTTAAAAAAAAATTGTGAGGGTTATCAAAATTAACATGTTTGCAAAAACCGTGATCTAGGTCAAAAGCCAAATATTACCATGTTGTCCAAATATGGTAAACTATCACACACGCAAACAAGATGAATATACAAATATTCATAAAAAGGAAACATAAATAATATGTATCCCAACTATTATGGTCAATGTAATAACCCGAAATTTTGTAAAAAAAAAATTTCGATTTATTAATGCGTTTTATTTTTAAATAATTATAGTTTATAATTTGGTTTGGTTAAATTAAACGAATTAGATTTAACCTGTTTAATTATACTCTTCGCGCCGTAAATAAACGCGTACACACCGGGTATTTCACCACACTGCGTCCGGAAGCCTTACTAAATCCCCAACTCTTATTTTATTTTATTAAAGCTAACCTTGATTAGGTGGGAGATTACTTATAACCTAAAACTAATCTTTAAGTTGGTGGGAAATTTGGTGGGGAATTTCTTATAACCTAAAACTAGTCTTTAAAACCTAATTTTTGCTTTTGCAAAAGGTTGTTTGGACACTTGTGGGGAGGGTTTTTGGCTAGTGATTATTTTTGGGGGAGGTGAACCTCATTGCTTCACTATAAATAGCTCACTCTCCTTGCTTCATTTCACACCAAAATCTCCCAACTTCTCCACTTTGTGATTTCTAGTGTTCTTGAGTGAGTTCTTGAGTGTTCTTCTTGAAACTCATCCTAAACCACCACACACCACCACTCTCGACCACCCCTAGATCTTAGAAAGGTAGCATAAGTTAGCTAGAAAGTGTTTGAGCAAAGGTCGACTAGTCGTTACGCCGCCGGAATTCAACTAACTTATCGGCTTCCGACTAATCATCGGAATTAAGGTAGATACTTTATCTTAACCTTAGATTAGTATTTACTAGTTCATATTGATTATGTTATTATTTTGCTTAAACGTGCTTAATTATGATTAAACGTGATTATGTTGGTGATTAGTGATTTTATGAACAATTAGACTTTGAAAAAAAAAAAACACACTTAGTCGTTACTATGCACGAATTAAAATTGACTATCAAAATGCACCGTTATAATGTTCGATGGACTTTTGGGAAACTAAATTACCCAGTTATAATGCCTGAATGAAAATCGACTTTTCAAATTTACGCAGTTATAATGCCCGACCAATTTTCTGAGAAAATAGCTTTTCAAATGAAATGAGATTTTCCGGGATTATTGAATAAATATTCTTAATCTATTTAGACTAACAAATAGAATCTATGGCTAGCATGTCTAGTCAGGCTTTTTCTTGGTTTAGCCCAAACCAAGTGGCGATTCGACGAACGAATCTTAAAACACGCCAAACGGATTCAACTACTAGAGTTTTCTAGTAGGGTACTTTCTTGGTTTAGACAAACCAAGTGGCGATTCGACGTACGAATCTTAAAACACGCCAGCAAATCCAAGAACGAGAATGAATCCTTATGTTTTGATTTAAATTCCCGGAAGAAAGAACTTTTGTCGTTAAGTAACATGTTTTCGTAAGATGGGTTACGAGCGGAAGGTTTATCATGAACGATTCTAAACGGAGGATTTTGTTTTATGAAATTAATGCATGTGCACGTTCTTTTTCAAAGACGATACGACCCGACACATTTTTCGAGAAAGTGATCGAATGTTTTTAAATGGAAGAGATAGAAATGAGAATGAAAATGTTGATGTGATGAAAGTTGAGATGTTGATGCTGTTGGAGTCCCGCCTCAGTTCCCCGGGGTGAACTGGTGGTCAAAGCCCAACGGAACTATACGGTAGTGCTGTTTGAAGTTTCTCCTCAAATTCCGCGGGTGAATTTGACGGTTAGAACTTACTCAGTACAACACATAGCAAGCGGACCTCATAAACAAACTGGTGGGGATTCAGTGATATGGGTAGCCGGGACTATGTCGTGTGTGACGCGGAGTTAGCGGACCTCATACTGCAGGAGTCAGTTTATGGGTGGCCGACCCTTCGTACGGAAAGGTTGGTGACCGTTAGAACGGGGTTGTAGAACGGGCCAATAACTTTCGAGAGATGTGAGATGTTGACATGGTTGAAATTTGAAGAAGAATGCTGTTATGAGAAAATGATACGAGATACTGACACTATACTCTGGATTCTGAAATAATACGAGATACTGATTTCATTAAAGCTGCACTCTGATATGAAAAGAAATGGGATACTGATTTTATTTAAGCTGCACTCTGATTTGATGTGATACTGATGCATTGACACGCATGAACTTACCGTTTTAATAAATGATTTTCAACTATTTACCTGCCAACAATATTGTTCTAGAATTGCTAGTTTAATGTTGGGGTACGGTATCTATTGAGCGTCCTCGCTCACGGTTTGCCCTGGCATAATACCACGATGTTGGTATTATGCTAGATTATCACGTTGGACAGGAATACCTTTACGGAAAACACGGAGCCGGAGGAGCTGCCGGAATAGAGATCCACCAGGCGGAGGAATTTTGTGGAGCCGTAGAACCCACCCAGTCTACCTTTTTGTAATCTGTGAAGGATAGACCATCTATATGTATTTTGGTTATTATTATTACTGTTTAGACCGACTTTAAATTGTAATAATAATCCATAACGCTTTTCCCAAAAAAATGCGGGGCGTTACAGTCAAAGATGCAATCCTTGAGCAATAAAGGAATCCTTCCAGTCTTGAAATCCTTAAGCAGTCAGGAATCCGGATTCGGGGGTGCTACAAATCAAGCCCTACAAATCACCTTGAAAATCACCCCAAAACGACGTCGTTTTGAGGTCTAAAAGACACAACAAAAAAACACACTCAAAATTACGTCGTTTTGAGTCCAAACCTTACGAATATCATAATGCTTTTCGTGACAAACCTTACGAATATTAATCATAAATTGTACTAGTATCATAATGCTTCCTCATTGCTATTGCTTTTCGTGACAAACCTTACGAATATTAAAATTCTTAATCATAAATTGGATCTGTTTAGTTAAAATGATATTGTTTTGCCTAAATTTTATGTTGCGTACTCTAAAAGATGAATAATTTCAATTATCAAAGCATGCCCAGAAAGCACTTCGAAATGCCACAACTAATGCTTGAATAATAGCCAGTTGGATTTGTTCATTACTAAACCATAAGGATCAATTTGGAAAAATGCATAATGTTGGATGGGGGGGTGCCCATTTGTTCATTGCTTTTAGGCGTGTAGCCCTTGATTTCTAGGATAACACTGTTGACAAAATCTGGACTCAAAAGGACGTAGTTTTGAGTGTGTTTTTTTGTTGTGTTTTTTAGACCCCAAAACGACGTCGTTTTGGGGTGATTTTCAGAGTGATTTGTAGGACTTGATTTGTTGTACCTCCGGATCCCAGGAATCCTTCGAGTCTTGAAATCCTCAAGCAGTTAGGAATCCTTTCCAAACTTGAAATCCTTGAGCAATACATATGTTGAAGACGTAGATACTTTGAATCAATCAAGGAAACCAAAATCCAACCATACTTAGGCAAGAAAAATCGGATCTGAAATTTTTCCCGAGTAAACTGCACAGCCTTCATTATTTTGGACTTTTCTCCCTCATCCGAACTCCGATTGAACTGATTTCAATTCGGTTGGATTCGAAATTCAACTATCTACAACTTCTGTGAAGAACAGAATTTCCAATTCCGATGTTTACTGGGTCAAAACAGCGTTGCAATCTGACCCTAAAAATCTGAAAAAATTCTGTTGCGAGCCAAACATTCTTTTTTCTTGACAAAACTTATCTTCTTGTCAAAAAAGATTATTTTCTCCGTATCGTATACCCCATTACAGAATCTGTAATCTTACAACAGATCTATATCTAAAACGATACAACTGAAGAAACAAAGATTACATCAAAAACTTATGCCTCCCACACACTGCTATTACAGATTACAAATCTAAACTTGTAATCAAAAAACAGTAATAGTAACCACGCATAAAACAATTACAAAGCGTGGGATCCAATCACACAATTTAAAACATGCGTGACCATATAATAGTGGGATAATCGATTCTGCAAAACAGACGTTAGAACAAACTAGAACTCTGCAAAACAACGGTTAGCACAGTTCTATATCTATGTTCTACGGACAACATGGCTTGCTTAATCCATACGCATGATTACAGCCTGCTCTGATACCACTGTTGGGAAACGAATCCCAGAACCCAGTAATTACGCGTACAGATTAAACAACATAAATAAACACAAACCCTACAAGGCGGAATTAGGGTTTACCTCTCATCCGTAGACACGAACGCTGGTTGACTTGTTTATTTTAGAACTTGACAGACCTAATTACTGTATGCAACAAGCTTTGCTCGACAGTACCTCATGATCTTCTGCCATATTCCCTTACATCTCAATCATGTAGCCAAGTGTGGACTTCTACATGATCTCTTTGTTCTCTCTCTCACAGCCTCTATTCTAATTTTCTGAATGACTGTTGTGTGACCTAGAGAACATAACGATATATTTATAGGGCTAGAGCAGGGACCTGAAGAGAAATAAATCTGGGCTCCTTGTGTAAATAAGAAAACCTAATCCCACCTGGATTCTATTCTTATTTCACAAATTATAATTCACACCACTAAAGAATTATAATTGCACTCCCATCTTTATCTCGATTATATTTCGAGCTCCACGTTATTAAATACTTATTAATCTCCCCACGTTAAGATTACAGATACCCGTTGATTAAATGTCGATTACTAACAGTACTTCCCATGTGCTCAATGAATGAGCACATTTACTCCCAAATTGGGAGAGTGGTTCGGCCAAATGGAGGAGGGAAAGAGCTCCACTTTTGTCTAGGAAATTTCTAGCATGTGAAGGCCTGGATTCCCTCATTAAAATAAGAAACTTCCTAGCACATGATGCATATGTTGGCATTTAAATGATGCACATGATGGCATTAAATTGGTACACATATGGAGGGAGGTATGGCCGACCAAACCAAGAGGAAAAGAGAGTTCACAATTTTGCCTATAAATACCCCATGCAATCCCATACACTATTCACACCAACTTAGAGTAACTTCGCCATTTCTAATCCTTTGTGCTTTCTCTCTAATTCTTCCTCCACTACACTAAAATAACCTTATTACTCTCTAATTAGCCACCTACTAATCCCAATTAGTAGGAAAGATAGTTGTTTAGAGAAGCTTTTACCCACCGGAGAGGAACTTTGCTTGTCGGCTTCCGGCTAATCACCGGAAATTGAGGTAGTTTACTAAACCATCTCTTTAATTAGTTTATTCTAGTTCAATTCGTTAATTCTAATTAGTTTTCTAAGCTTGGATTTGAAGTTTGTTTGAGTTAATTTATGCGTGTATTATGAGACTAAGCATGTTACTTAGTTTCTAAGAAAGTTTAAAAGAAAGGATTTCATGTTGAAAAGAAGTTAGAGGTTCTAATTAGTTTTTAATTAGAATGTTTCTTCATGAAACTAGAAGATGGTTTAGTGAGATTAAGATGATTAGAAGTTGATTAGAAGTAATTAGAAGATGGATTTCTACACAAGTCTCTAGGAAATTACTAATTATTTATTTTTCTTGGAAGAATTAGTTAATGCAAGTTGATAAAAAAAATTTATTTACTAATTAGATGATTTTTCTTAAAATTAGTGATTTGAGTATGCTTAGAAAGGAGTTTATTTTATTTAATAAAGTTTACATTAAGTTCATTAGTATTGTTGTAAGAAAAATTAGAAGTTTTTGATTAATAAATATGTAGAGAAAGAATTAGTAGTTATTCTTCTAGACAATTTTCTACTAAGTAATTAGTAGCTATATTTTATAAATAGGATGTTGTGATGAAAAAGAAATTTTAAGGGTTGCTTAAAATTATTCTCCTAAATAAAAAGAAAGATTTTCTCAAAGTCTCTTGGATAAAGAAAGTTTCTAGAAAATTAGAAAGTATCTTTTTAGAGAAATTAGATTTTCTAAAAAGAAGATTTTTATTACTGGTTTAAATTTATTTTTGGTGAGAGTTTTACGACAAAAGCGGTTAAATCTTTTGGACATGAAATTTCTAGAAAAAAAAAAGTCTTGTTAAAGAAATAGCTAGAAAAAGATAGTTTACAAATTTTTATTTCTTTTAGAGAAGAAATAAGTGGAGTTGTAAAAGAAAAAGAGAGAAATTGGATTTTTGATAAGAAATAAAGTTTATAGAGAAAAATATTATTTTTGAGAAAGTTGGTGCATTAGTGCATGATTTTATGTGAGAATTTTTCAAGAGAAAAATATGATTTTTGAGAAAAGATTATGGAATATTGCATGGGCATTATTTTTTTAGCATATGACATTGAGCACGTTCACGATACGTTATAACACGAGAAATGAGAAAATTTTGAATAACTGTTGATGAGAAAATAGAAATGAGAATGAAAATATGTGTTGAAATGAGAAATGAAATTTACGGGAAATATGTTATTGAGAAATGGGATTGAAAACGGTAATGCAGTCTTAACACCGCCCGTCATGTGAGTGTGCGCCATGATGAGGTTGGGGTTAAGTACTACGGTAGTGCAGCGAGGCACTGCCCCATTTTCGTGAAGTGAACTTGGGGTAAGGGCTAAGCGTGCACAACACATAGTGAACGGACCTTGAAACGTACTGTGGGGATCAGTAAGACAAGCTAGCTGGGACTATGTCGTGTGAGTTGCGGGGCGGACGGACCGTGCAAAAAGACTGGTTAGGTTCAGTGATGCATGACACCGGGGCTTCGAGTGGAAAGGTTGGTGCCGCCAGCTGAAAGGAGGCGTAAGAGGACCAATAAATTTCTGAGCGGTGTGAGATAATGACATGGTTGAAATTTGAAGAAGAATGCTGAAAGAGGCACTATGCGAGAAAATGATTTGAGACATGTGATGAGTTATTCAAATGAGAACTATTTTTGAGAAACTGACACGTAGCACTATCTTGTGATACTGAAAATGAGATACTGTTTTCTACACATGTTTACTCTGATCCGCATAGACACGCATGGTGCATTGCATGGTTTTACTGTTTACAAGTATTATACACTGTTTTTGAACTTATTGTTTTAGAATTGCTAGTTAGAGATTTGGTAGAGTGAACTACTGAGCCTTGTTGCTCACGGTGTTACACTTGTGTGACCTTGACATAATACCGCGATGTTGCTTGTGCGACTTTGACGTATTATGTTAGACTATAGAAATGGATAGGAGGAGAGAACTATGGCTTGAAGGCCTACGGAGCAGAGCAAGATACCGCCGGGATGGACAGTCGTGCATTGGAGTAGAAAAACCTAGTCAACCCTGTAGAGAGTGATTGTAATAGGCAGGAAGATTATGTAATTCCATTTGGGTTACTGTTGTAAAACCCTAATTATTGTATATGTATTCTTATTTAACGAACCCAAATTTTGGGGGCGTTTCATACGAACCTAATCTTGAATAATTTTTTTTTTTTCGTTCTATTGGTATGCCAATAGAGAGCTTCATGGCCCCATTCAATTTGGGGTAAGGGAATTTCCTCAATTTTTTCTTGTTTCTTATTTGATAAAATGAGAATCCAATTAAATCAATGGGTTGATTTTAGCAACTAGCTTCCTCATTTGCTAAAATCAACCCATTTTTATTTTCCTAAAATGAGTTGATTTTAGAAAATGTTTTCCTTATTTGCTAAAATCAACCCATTGATTTTATGGAATTCCCACTTTATCAAATGGGAAATCATTGCAGGTCTATCCTACATCCTTATCTGACACAAAAAAAAAAAACACAAAATATAACCTCAAAAACACCTTTTATAATTTAACAAGTCACTTTAGCAAAATCAAACTCTCTATTCACAAAATCAGACTCTCTATTCAAACTTTAGCAAAATCAGACTCTCTATTCAAACTTTAGCAAGTCACTTTATTAAAAATTCCCAGAATCGGACTCTCTATTCAAACTTTTACTCTTCCCTCCCTCCTCCTCTTTTGGTGAGTGAACAGTAAGTCACCAAATTTGTTAAGTTACTGTAGCGAAGTTAAGAAATCTTCAAATTGGTGAGTTCGTTTGGTGAGACTAATTTTTGAGGTTTTGGACGAGTTTGCTCTGATATTGATGCTCTTAGGCCACTATTGCAATGGCTTTCCCAAATAGCGCTTTTTGTTGTCCCAAAAATATTGTCTTAATTGAAAAGTAATGGGGAAAAAGTATTGAATTTACTCTTTTAACCTTACTTTTTGAAAATAAGTACATGCAAGGAAATTGATATTCACACTCCCAATTTTGATGGAGGGGCTCCAAACTACAGTAGTTTTCCAAAATTACCCTTTTTGTAAGTTCCATGATTTACTTAAGGCACTCCAAAAAAACATTTACTCTTCTCTTTTACTTCAGGCACTTCAAAAAAGTAAATAGTTTTTTCTTTTAAATAAAAAAAGGCAGATAGTTCTGAACTCCTTTTACTGCACATCACTGAATTGCCTACTTCCATATGTAATGTTTCCTTGGTAGAGTCTTTATGTTATTGCCTCCATGTTCTGCACCAGGACAACCTGGATAAGTGGTCTTCGGCCTATAATTGTAGAACCATCCTTTTATTTGTCTCACTATGAGTTTAAAATGTAGATTTGCGATCGTTATAAAAATTTAGAGGGAAAAATGATAGATAATGAGTACGAAAATATGAAGATCTTTGTGTCGCAGCCGTTATGAAGATTTTGCAACATCAACATTTTCAATTGTGTGCTGTTTATTTTGGAGAATTCTAGCAATGTTTAGTTAATATATATATATATATATATATATATATACACTATGTATGCAAAGTGGCGTAAAACAATCTGACATAGATGCATGTTCAATGTTTGGAACCTAATGTTTATGTTGTGGATGTTTAATGTTTGGAACGTAATGTTAATGTTAATGTTTAGAACCTAATGTTTATGTTTGGTTTTGGTTCTAGTTCATTTTTCCGTTTGGAGTGTCTTAGTAAATGAGGAGATAATTTAGGGGTGGAGTGTCTCTAGTAATTTTTATATATCTTAAAAAGGGTAGTTTTGTAACTTCATTAAATATTGGAGTGCCTGCATCAAAAAATGGAGCCCCAAAATCAGCACCCATAAATCTTACTGAACAATTAACTTTTTCTTTTTAAGCAAGTGAAAAAGGAAAGTACCAAATTGTAAAAATCATGATAAGGTAGTTGAAAAAAAAAATACGATACCAAGACATAAACAAAACGGTTGCTCTTCGAATTTCCTAATTTATTTGAATTACATATTACGAAAATTTTAATTTCCTCAACATATATTGGTTATTCAATAAAACGAATTGAGATGAGAATTTATTACGAATTGATGTTTCTATTTTTTTTTTCTTTTGACAAAAACAAAAGTAAAAAGTAAATTTGACAAAATAAATTCTAACCATACCGTTTGAGCCTTATGTACTAACCAAACCAAGCCAATTTGAGTCTTATGCTCCAATCAATTGAGAGACGAAATTGAAATTCACGCAAAGTAGAGGTAGCATTTTTAAATTTTCCCTGCAAAAAGAATTTATGTTCACTAGTGGTTCTGTTCCCTTCCCCATCGAAAGAAAAGAAAAACAACAAATATATATTAATGTGAAAAAGTAATCCGACCTGCCGGATTCGAACCAGCGACCTAAGGATAATCTGCTTTTGTTGCCAACTACAGTCCTCCGCTCTACCAACTGAGCTAAGGTCCGTTTGATGAAAAGTTGGAGAATTATATATATATAGTCAAAGTGATCACCGTACATTAGAAAAATTATAGACGTAAATGTTTCCGCGCGGGCTACGTTAGTCATTAATAATGCTCAATAATTATGAAGCCGGCCATCAAATCGAAGAGCCAACCGCGGCCGTTTTGAAAATTTAATAGTATTTGAGCTTGGGATGTAAAGTTGAGTTGTTTGAGCTTAGGATTTAAAATTCTCAGTTTTAATTTGTAGAAATTATTTTTCTGGATTCCTTTATTAGTGAATTGCACGATTTTTTTTTCCCCTTTATTTGTGTGAAAGGACAAATTCTAATTAATTACTCCCTCCGTCCCAATTTATTAGTTCATTTTGGGGATTCCAACTTATTTGGGAAACATCATGATTACACTTGTTATTTTTGTCTTTCCTCAATTTACTCTTAAAAACATCATAATTGCATGTACGGTGCTGATTTTGGGGCTCCATTTTTTTATGCAGGCACACAAAACACTCATGTTGCATACGTAAGTTGGCCTACTCAGGAATCCATTTTATTGACCGGAACTATACTTATTTTGAGGCTCACTTAGAGGATCATTCATGTAAAAAATACATGCCGGTTGAACATTGACAGCTACATGATCACTCCACAGTGGCCTTTGAACGATTTAACTACTATTAGCTACATAATGAAATATGAACACCTATTGTGACCATCATCTTCGGGTCAATTTTACGTTAGCAGTACTGAAGCAGTGAGTTGGTTTAGAAAATCATCCCCAAGTCAAAAGTTCACTTGTTTAATATTCAATGGTGCTCCACTTTTCAATTGACAGCGTATATTCATCACGGACATCTGACAACCGAAGCAAGCTCTTGCTGAATTTATATCCTTCTTTTGTTTTGGTTCTGTTATATGTTCTTCTTGTCTGTATGTTGTTATATTTCTGTTGTTTTTTTCCAGTAGTTTGTAATTGCACTTTCAGTTAAATGAAATTCTCTCTCTTTTTCCAAAAAAAAAAATTGGTGCTCCACTTTTCAATCCAACTACTTACAAGATTGACTACTTGGTTTTGGACATTTTTCGATCCCTAACTGGGTGAAAAAGAAAATAAAACCCAACTTTTTTTTTTTTCCTCTTTTTACTAGTTACATGATTTATCCCTTCTTCCCGAGCCTCATTTATGACATTCCGAATTCCAAATTTACATTTGCCATTTATGATTCCCTATTCACCTTTGCAAATTCCATTTTCAATGTACTAAAATTTTCCGAGAAATCCAAACGAGCTGGAACTACATGATTTATGAATTTGGCATTTGGGCAAACAATCTGACATTTTTGTTACCAAATGGTTTTGGCTTTTTGCAACCACATGATTAATGACTAGGGCAAAAAAACTAGGAGCCTTCCTTCTTCCCCTCCTTGGCCTACATGGCTCCATAACGCGTTTCATCCATTTCCTCCATTTAGGCAATCTTGCTAATGACTTCCCCTTTATCACCATCGTAACCAATTCCCAACATTTTTCGAAAATCCCAAATTGCTTTCACCTCATTTAGAAACATGTTTCTGGAACTCACTAAACCAATTTCCTCCATTTGAATAATCTTACTAATGACCTCTCCTTCATCACCATCTAAACGTATATATGCCCAACGTCTTCTCAATATCCTCAACCACTTGCGCCTTATTTATAAGGATTCTATTCCAATTGGAGTATTTATCCCGTTTGAAGAAATAGATAACAAAATTGCAGTCGCAGCTGATCTAAAAAGAACCCCTTTCTGCTTCTGTTTCCTATTCTTTTTCCCCTTCTAATTAAGCGACCAAAAACCCCCATAACTTCGTCTACAAACTTCACTTTCCTCTTCACCTTTTCCCCTCCCCTTCTCTTACTGCCTACCCCAGCAGCAACTCTGAAATATAATTTTAACGATTATGTGTGGGTGAATAGTATCTTGGGCCAGAACAATATTAGGAGTTGAACCCTCATTTTGCAAATTCTAGTCCGATCCAATATTCAACCCATTACCAAAGCCCAACTCAGTTTGGTCCTGAGGAATTTACCAGCCGCTCCACTTTTACCATCAAATGCTCATCCCGCTCCAATTTTTTTTCGGAAGAAAGTCTGCCAGCCCATCCGTCCCCCCCTCTCTGTAACAACTCTGTTTTTCTTTTTGGAAAAAAAGAGTACTACTATACTATTAATGTGTGAATCTTGATTTGCTCGCAGTATTCCTTCATTATTTAGAATTCTTGTAAGGTTTCGTCATCGCAGTTGGGCATAGAATATTTTCTTTAGCCCTGATGAATTTATAAGCATGACCGAACAAAATTGGTTATATGTTTTTCACTTTTTCGTAAGAGCTAAGTCTGTGTATACATATATTTATATCTATAGTATTTATTTTTCAGTTGAAATGTTAGGGGCAATCCCATTTTCTTCAATTCCGTCGGTGATACTTATTAGTCAGCCTTTGTAGGTTGAAATTTTTTGGAGACAAAAATGTGATTGATGACCTGCATAAGTTATGATGTGGGACTTTGTCTATTGGATTTTGTCTCCTCTCTTCATATTTAATCGATTTCTGTACACTCCATGGGTCACCTTTTCGATACTCTTTTTCTGAGTATATACACCTTCAATCCTCTCTCCTTTTCTTCCTCTTTTCCTTGTGTAAGGACCAAGTTCCGGAGTTCTTTGTTTTGGCAATTCTGTTTGACAAAACACACATTTACATCGAGTTGTAATTTTATTTTTTAGAGTGTCTATTTAGGTGTGGAAAGGAATCATCTCTTTATGTAATGGTTGAGAGTGCGCTAGTATGTATTTTAGTGGTGAGTTGAGTAGGTTATTTTACAAGTTTAGAAGTTGCTCAAGACTTGCTCGAGTAACATGTCCAGCAACTCTTCTGCCAAGACTAACTTCAGGACTTGCTCGAGCAACCTGTCGAGCAAGTTGGGCGCGGACAACTTCTATAAATATCGATGTGCTAGGGTTTTTTCATTATCTCTCATAACCTATAGCAGCCGCACTTTTTGGAAGAAGAGAGAGAAAAGTTTCTTGATCTTTTGAGTGATAACCTTGGAGTCTCAACACAAACGAACAATCGTACAACTACATGTTCATCTCCAAGAAGTTCTCTACAATCTAGAAGTGATTTCTAGAGAATACTTTTGGTGGGACTCCGAAAGTATCCAAAGGAAGGCTTGTGCGATTCAAGGCGTTGGCGATCAAGATCACTAAGTGCGGTGTACGTGTGACTCGGCAGGTGATACTTAGAACTTTGTGAGGATTTACATCGTTTGGATAGGTATATCTGTAACTGCACAATGAGTATAGTGATTTTGATTCCTTCCCGTGGTTTTTTACCCATTTAGGGTTTTCCACGTATATCTCTGTGTTGTGAGATTTGACTGCTTACTTGATTTTCTGTTGGTAGTATTAACTAGTGATTTGCATTCATACCATTAGGGTTTTTACAGATATTTAGGGAACTCTGATTTTTCACCTTGCCCAAAGAAACGCCTCAGCCCACCACCACCTTTTACCACTGACACCTTAACTTGGTATAACCAGGTTCTAGGGCAAATCAATAGTTTGTAAGGGCCGTAATTTATGGTCCATGCTATAGAGGCTGATCAGAAAATGGTGTGGCCATCTTCTTTCAATCACGAGACTAAGGTTTGGAAATTTGGATGTTGGCTAGTAATTTTTGTACACATGGTTATATATGCTCGGTTCACGCTACAATAGGTGAGTTACGAATATACATTGGTTGCATAGTTTTATTTTCTAAATGTTCGTGAATTATGAATTGCAAATTGGATTGATAAAATACGTTAAAAATAGATGTCTTGTATGGAGGCATCATAGTGCATAATAAGCACAATTTGGAAATGGAATTTTAAAGATAAACATGGAATCGATTGAAAAAGGAAAAAAAAGAACGGACTAGATTGTTCGTTTTGGTAAAACATCTGGGCGTTGAGCTTTTGGCGCCTAATGAGAGGATATAGCCGGGTATCCTATGGACTTGATATCATTTCCCAAACGGTGGGGTCGCTCCCCCAAATATTGCCGGTGTCCGCCCATAAAAGATGTTAGAGGTGTGGCAGTTTGCTGAATAACTGCATTGTTTTCAGAGGTTTGACAGTTTTGAGCCTGAATAACTGCATTATTGAGTATTTTACGGTTTGCAATCTCAGGCCTGAAAACTTGTATCTAAAGTTAATTTTTGTTAAACTATTCCCATGTTAATTATGAAACCTTTGTATATCGTAACGCTCACTGGAATGGTTTTGTTTTTATGAACCCATTCCAGGAAACAAAAGGTAAAAGAAGGCTCTTTGGATATCGTGTGGTTATTGATTAATGGTTGATGCTGCTGCTGTCATTGTATGTGAATTAGTTTCACTTTGTAATAAAATTGGGGTGCTCCTAAATTGTATTGGTGGTGCTAAAAGTTGTGGTATTCTTGTTGCACGTTAGGTCAGCTCTGTATCTATTTTGTCAGATTTAATGATTCAGTTTTGCAATTGTTTAGATTTGATTATTTTAGAAAACTGTACAAATGTGATTTTTGTAGAGGCCTGGGGTGATTTAGAATCAACAGCTGGTCATGATTTCTAACTCTCCGGGTTGGGTCGTGACACACACACACTCTCTCTCTCTCCCCACCCACCCCACCCCACCTAAACCCCAGGGTGCCCTATGAAAGTGTCTAAACCACTAAAAACTCTATAATAGGAAAGTACACCCTAAACCTAAACCCTAGGGTAACCTATGAAAGTGTCTAAACCTAAACCCTAGGGTACCCTATGAAAGTGCCTAAACCATTAAAAACCATATAATAGGAAAGTACACCCTACATGCCTAAACCCCAAAAAAGAGTGATTGATCTTAATGGTAATTAAAAAAGAATGACTGATCTTAATGGTAATAAATATTTATTTTTTGTACCGACCCATAATAAAACCTTTGGTCCTTCACCTGGCCCACTTGCCCATTATCCAAAGCAAGAAATAATAGGAGTTCTTTCATCTTCTTGCCCCAGATTTGAAGCATGCAACTGTTGATCTTCCTCATGTCTTAACGCCCCGTTTAGATGCCGGAGATGATTTTGGGTGGATATGTAATGAGGGTGGGCTCACCTCCTAAGAAGGGTGGATTTTTAAATGAGGTGTTTGGATGGTATTTTGAGAAGGGGGATTTGGAGGGTGGATAAGAGGGCAAACGACTGAATTGCCCCTAGTTTATTAATTTAATCAACAACATGATTTAATTTCATTATAATTAAAATAAATACATAATATGTAGAATAAATACACAATAATTACATAAATATATTTAAAGTATATTACATATTTAAAAAAATCAGAAAGTGAAATTTTTAAAAATTAAAAGACAATAATTATTGAATATAGACCGTTAGATCTAGATACTGTGAGCAAAGGCCGCAAAGCACTTGATTATTTTTCCCACCTTGTAAATAACGTCAAACTCATCTTCCCCAAATTTATTACAGAGAACAAACTATGTTCTCTCTCTCTCTCTCTCTCTCTCTCTCTCTCTCTCTCTTTGTGTGCAAACCCATCTCCTCAAATCATCATCCAACTGTGGTGATCTACAAAACCCATCTCCGGTGACCAAGAGATCGTTGAAGATGGCATGCTCCGGCGACCACGAGATCATCCAAATCGGACCGCCGACCATGAGATCGTCCAGGTTGCTCATCTTCTTCTTCCTCGTCCTCTCTCTCTCTCTCTCTCTCTCTCTCTCTCACGCACAAAATCCCCCCAAAATTACCCGGATTTGGAGGGGTAAATTGGTACCAAAAATCCTCAAATCCCCCCTGATTTGCTAACGATAGGGGTGAGGTTGCTGTTAGCTAGTCTGGGTGCCCCCAGATTTGTACTCCCAACAGTGAAATTTTGAATCAAATCCGGGGGGGCGTTTTGGCATCCCAAACATCGGACTAAGGTGGGCCCGGGATTACAAATTTGGGTCTTTTGCAAATCCGGGTGCCAAATCTGGCATCCAAACAAGGCGTAAGCTTCCAATGACATTGGGAACCTCCAAATGGTGCACTCCTTGTCCCTTGTACAACAACAAGTTTCACCCACCAATGATGCACGATCTTCTTCCACATGATTGGGAGACAAATTGGCCCCATTATAGGTGTCCCCATCATTATCTTTTGCCACCTCTAGTGAGTAATCATCCCTTCCAACTTTCCTCTTTTGCAAAGTCTTGTCACTAACCAGTGACCATCTGCTCTTCCATAACTCTCACTGGAAAAACTAGCCCATCACATTCCAAATGGATCACTTTATTAATCCCCTCCATACAATCAGTCATAATTTGTATTTTCCCAATAGAAAAATCAAGGGCTTTGCTTGCAGCATTGTCAATAGAAACAACTTCTCCCCATATGTTCCCAATCTTAGAGAAGGAAATAGTATTCCATGCCTGAAGTGGAACTCCATAACAATTGAGCCAAACCACAGAGTAACATTGAACTCAGGTTTCCATCTATCAACATTAACAAACCATTTCTTAAAACAACTAAACTTCCCTCCCCTAAGAAAAGTATCCATCTCAGTAATTAGAGCCTATTTGTATGTTTACTTTTTTACTTTTCATTTTTTTATTATTGGCTTTTGGCTGTTCGACTGAAAAATGAAAAATGCATTATGTGAGAATGTATTTTGGTTTTTGACATAGAGAAGAGAAGCCAAAAGTAGGCTGTGAGGAGTTTTTTTTTTTTTTGACTTCCCATTTTCCACTTTTTTCTATTTTTAGTAACAAAAACCTACAAAATATCTTCTACAAATGTCTCTAAACACTACTCCTTTTGCAAAACGCATTCTGCACATTTCTCCCAAATACTCTACCAAATTTAAAATACATTCTGACAATAATCGATCTAAAAGCCAAAACGTTGAAAATGAGCCTCTCAAACACCTCCTTAGGTTTGATGGTTTAATGGTTTATGGAAAATTTTGTAGGGTTTTTTACCAGCCGCTCCACTTTTTGGAGGAAATGCACAACGCACTCTAATTTTTTCCAGAAAGCTCCGCCCAACTCTCTTTCTCTCTCTCTCTCTCTCCACCCCACCTAAACTCTAGTGTACCCTATGAAAGTGCCTAAAATCCTAGGGTACCATTTGAAAATGCCTAAACAACTAAAAATCCTAATAGGAAAGTGCAACATAAACCTAAACCCTAGGATACCCTATGAAAGTGCCTAAAATTCTAGGGTACTCTATGAAAGTGTCTAAACCACTAAAAACCCTATAATAGGAAAATGCACCCTAAGTGCTTAAACCCCAAAAAAGAGTGATTGACCTTAATGGTAATTAAAAAAAAATGACTGACCTTAATGGTAAAATATATTTGTTTTTTTTTACCGGCCCGTAATAAAACCAATTTTTTATCATAAATTTTTCTCGTAAGCTCATAACCACCAACGAGACGGATTTTTTACATAAAAAATTTGTCTTTATTAATTCAAATTTTTTAGTTTGGTTATATATATTTTTTATTCCTTTCATCGAGACTTATCATAATCCACAAACAAATTAACACAAAAGTAACAAATGCTAATTTTTTTACAAAGACAGAAAGTAATTCGAAATATATACTTTTGAAACTACAAGTACGAAATTGAGAGTCGAGGTAAATTATAGGGACGATTTCAAAAAATTAATACTCCGTTTCTTTTATTGGCGGCCGCTATCTATTGAAGTTCTTAAATAGAGGTCCAGGTCCCTAGTTCTACTTGTGTATCCATCCTAGTTAAATTAATGAGTTATGTTGACATCCTAGCATTCAAATAAACCCATTACTACCCGTATTTAACAAAACCCAACCGTTTCCCCTTTTACCGAATTTATCACCTAATAATACGGGTACCTAGCTCTCATTTATTACATTCCATTTCCCCAGTCAACACCTTCCATTATTCACCAAAATTCAAATTGTATTTGTTTTCTTACAATTCCATCATCGCAGTCGAGAACATTATTCCTGTGAAAACAACATCTATCCAATTGTATTTGGGCGACGACGGTGGATCTACTGAATTCACCATTTTCAGTTTGTTTTCTTACATTGCATTTTTTAAGTTGTTGTTACGATAAATATATCATATCTAAAACTAAAGCAACAAAGTCCAATCGGCAACAATTGAAACTAGAAGGACAAAATTGAGAATCGAGGTAAACTAGAGAGACGATTTAGAAAATATACTTAAAAAAACAATAAAAGGATTATACTTTGTGGAGAAGGTTAGGACTTAGGACCAAGTGAAGTGACCAGCCAGGCGCGTCATTAGTTGGTGCCTCATGACATATTGACATCAACCAAAAAGCTTTTGGACTCATGAATCTTCACAAAAGGATCACTTTCTCCATCTCCCCCACCTCTCTGTCTCTCTCACGTTTTAAAGTAGAAGCAAAATCTTGAGTGTATCTTGGGATGGAATCCTCGTCCACCCACTCACCCTCTGAAATGGGGAATCTTTAGCATCTCTCTGTCTTTTTCTCTTGCCCTTTTCACCCATCTTTTTAATTAATTTCCCACTACATTTTGAAAAATAATTTCACACCCTCGTTTAAATAATAAATGCTAGTATGATTTATTCTATAAATAATAAATAAATGCTATCTTTAGGGTCTCTGTCTTTTTCTCTTGCCTCTTCTCACCCATCCTTTTAATTTCTCACCACATTTTGGAAAATAATTTCACACTCTTGTTTAAATAATAAATACTAGTACTGTATGTTTTTTTCTATAAATAACTAAAATTATTTAATGGTCTGTTTGTCAAAATACGCACTTATATAGGGTATTATAATCAACAATATTAACAATTCTTTTTGTAGTTATATCGTTTTGAAAATAAAACCTCATAATTCACGAGTTCTACGCATCTTAGCCTTAATTAAACAAATTATCTTATAAATGTCTGAGAAGAATGACGAAAATAAAGCCAGTAACATGAGTCGAATCAGACTAAAATACTACTTGACATATTTTGCATGGTAATATTACGTTTTTTCTCGTAAAACTCTTTAAAATTGTATTCTTGCTTTCTCATTAAAAATGACGGTAAATATGATTTCATATCCGTCAGATTCAACAATTTTTATATTTGAATGAATCGAATCATACCAAAAAGTGAATTGAATGTTAATTGTACGGTTAGTAACTGATTTTGTCTAAACCTTGATTTACCTGTAGGTTTGTATCGTTGATTAAATGGATCATGGATCATGCGATTTTTGAAAACCATGCTCCACCCTTATGCCAAATTCAATACCAGATTTTGCAATGAAATTTGGCATCAACTTTGGAAATTGTCAAATTTGCCCCCGCATCAACTATCATTTCATTTGCATTGCAAAGTGAGATGAGTTTAATCTAATAATTTTGATATTGTGTCAAAATGAAATGGTATCATAACATTGCTATTTGTTTTACATTTTTACGCTTTAGTAAACTTAACGATTGCAAGTGGTGACTAGTGCATGCGGTAGAACTCTTGGATGCCCCACACTGCATCCATGATCAAATCTCATTCCCCCTTCTCCATGTAATAGATTAGGAATGACGCGAAAAAAAAAAAAAAAAACTTAACGGTCACTTTGAAAATACCATTTTAATATGGATGAAATTTGCTGAAAGATTATAGGAGTATATTTTAGGGACTGATCATTCGGCAATTGTGATTCATTTTTACCGGTAAAAAATCAAAACACATCCGGATCATTCAAAACACGATCAGACGACCGAGGGGTGCTATGCATCAATCTCATCGATATTGGTTTATTAATTTTTCTTTCACCGTTCAAAACCTATTTTTTTAAGTACTTAAATAAAGTTTAACGTAATCGATGACGCAGTTTTACAATCCAAGTGGACAATCTGCATAGACCACAAAATTAAATTAGTGCCACTTGCTGAACATCCTTTTCATCCGCTCTTGCTTAACTTGGTCAATAGTGACTCAATGGGACCAAGGGTCTTCGTGCATGTAGTGCGCCAATGCGATGGCTGGTACGGGGTGTAGGGCAACTCCAATATGCTCAATTAAGGGTCCGTGCATGTAGTGCGCCAATGCTCAATTAATTATTATTTTTTTAATCTTAATCTGAACTGCTTAATTTGTAGAAATTGCTAAACACTACACGTGAATGAAAAATTAAGTTAATCGGACATTGATAACTTCATGATGAAGGTGAAGGTATATTTGTCTACATTTTTCCATTTACACTTACCTATCCATTTTATTATACTCCCTCCGTCACATTTTAAATGTCCACCTTTCTATTTTGGGATGTCCCAAAATAAATGTCCACTTTTTATAAATAACCATTAAAACATACCAAACTTTCAATTCTACACCTAAAAAGTACTAATTGATTTGACAGTTTTTAATATTCATATCATTCTTAAATTAACTATATCTTTCAACATATAATATTTTTCATGATTTTAAAAATTTTGTATAAAAGAATTAATTAAAATCTACCAAACAAGATCCATATAACATTTTTTTGAGATCCATATTTAAGGATATAAACAATTTAAATGCATTTAATTGATTTCACAGTTTTTAAGGTTACTTTTGAAAATTTAGAGCAAATATTTGAATTTATTAAAAAGTTCGATTTCTTGTAGAGAATATTTAAATTGGAACGGATGGATCACCTAGTATTGCAAAAATGATTGTGATACAAACTTTGTGCCACAACCAACCACAACCCCATTCACATGGGGTATGGGTCCCAAATGAACCCCACTTGTGGATCCCATACTCCATGTGAGTGGGGTTGTGGTTGGTTGTGGTGTCACTATCATTATCATTGACTGACCAAGGAACAAATGATGTCTGATAACTTTTTCTTGAATGACAACCCATCGCATACTAAAAAATGAATGTTTCAAACCGCGATGACAAATCAATTGAGCACACTGACGCATTATGGGAAGGTACGTCAACTCAATGCGGGCCCAACAGACAAAGCAACCCGATTTGGATTTGTGGTTTCGTGTTCGATTCTCTCGGTGATTCTAAATTCTAGATTTTGATTTTGCATTAAAAACTAATTTCTGACTCTCAACATTGACCCAAGGAGAAGGGTTGTTGAGACCCTCCCGCGAATAAAGCCGCTGGATCCGGCGCGGCGGCGTCCGGCGACAACTCTTTAGCCAGGGTTTCTGCTTTATTTTTCAGTTTTTTGTCTTGTTCATTTTAGTTTTTTGCCCCGTTTTTTGGTGGTTGTTTGCCCCGCTTGGGTGCTGCTTTACCTCCCTGTGAAGAGTGTTTTTCAGGTTGCATCTGTGCTTTATGGTTAGGATTGAACTGGGTTTTCCGTTGGGATTCTCTACGACTAGATCTTGACAGGACTCTATGCTTGCACGTAGTGTCGGTCTGCCTCAGCAGATGTGTCTGGAGTCGGTCAGCCTGTAGTGCTTTGTAGCCGTGCTCATGTCATATGCTAGTTGTTTTGGTTCATTTCTATATTAGGTGATGTAATCTTTCTGCTTTCGGGCTTTGAATGAGAACTTGCCATTTTCCAAAAAAAAAAAAAAAAACATTGACCCAAGGAACCACAATCTCGATTCTCAAAAGTAACTTTAAAGCTACTCTTGGGTTGAGTTAAACAAATTATGTAGAGACTAAAAGCATTAATTTATACTGTACATATTATTTGATTGTATTATTAGGAATCAGGGCCGGCCCTAACGTTTGGGTTGCCCAAGCCAAACCGTTAGTTTGGCTGTCCACTTAATATTAAATTATTAAAAAAATCAAATAAAAAAATTACAAAAAATTCAAAAGTTGTTTTGGGGGCCAAAGCAAACTACCAATATTGCGCCCCTACATCGTCAGTAGTTCTTTTAATAATTTTACAAAATTACAAAACTTCAAACTAAAAGGATACAGTTATAAAAGATGAATGCAAAAATATATATATATAAATGTAAGATTTTTTTTTTTTTTTGAGGAAAATAAGAAAGTATCCTCATATTTTAACTATGATTTGTTTTAAAAAAACTAATAAATCGTGCCAGCTCGCTCAATTTGTTTTCAATTTTCCACCATTGGGATAATTTTTTTAAATTAAATGTAAGAACATATCACATGTACATTATTTGTTGTGTATGTTAAAAGCTAAATTTCTAATAATGTAATTGAGTAATGTGATTTTTAATATTTTGAATTGAGAAGGAAAAAACAAAAAGTACCAGAAAAATATTAAAATAAAAACTTAAAAAAAATAAAAAAAAAGAAAGAAAGAAGGCTAGAGTCTGAGAAACATAAAGTACCAAAAAAAGGGTGCCTCTAAGATTCAAACTCAGCCCTGACCATCAAGCCAAGCCTCACCCCTGACCATCAAGCCAAACCCACAACTTATGATTTAATTGGAAACATTTTATATTTATACATAACTTTTGATTTTTTTTTTTTTCGGTTGCCCCAGCTGGGGTGGGTTTCCCAAGTCCGGAGGTGTACTCGGCTTACCTCAGGGCCGGCCCTATTAGGAATGTACATATTCATTTGTATATTTTTTGTGTACGCATTCATAGATTATGTAGGTGTATGTATAAGAATTTATGGTATCATGATAAATGTATACATTTTTTTTATAACCATGTATATTTATAATTCTGTATATTTATATGACAATACATATATTCCGTTATAATGTATGCGTTCATTTATATGTATGTATAAAATATATGAATATGTGTATGCACAAATGAGTAAATATATCACATACAATGCATATAAATATAGATTCAAATATTTATATGCATATTTAATTAAAGAAGAAGCAGCAACAGTAACAACTCTCTTTGATTATACTCCTATTAATAAAGCTCTCTGATTTTACTAGCAAAAAAATGGAAATAAATACCATGCAATATGGAAATTACACAGTATAACACTTGTCATTGTAGCAGTCCCACCAGTATGTTCGGCTGGTGGAGATCGGGGGGATAAGGGTCATGAGAGATAAGTTAATTCTTGTCCACTCTTATCCAATGTTTAGTTTCTCAATCCCTTTGAACTTGAATGCACCCAACCCTGAGGGAAAAGCTCAGCCGGGTGGCCGTAATTACCGGCATGCCCCTCAAAAATTGTTGGAATTTTGACAATTCAATGTGAATGAATTTGTGCACATGGGTGGCTTCAATGTGAATGAATTGTGCACATGGGTGGCTTCCCTTTGTAGGCTACCTAATCTTCCTCATTTCACACTAGAAGTCACCATTGTGGGCTATATTATTTATCCCTCTTTCACACTTGGAGTTTCTCCTATAAATAGGTCACTCCTCATTGTGTTTTACATATCACACAATACAATCCAATCCATTCCAACTAAGTTCATTTAAGTCAGGAAGAGAGACAGGCGTTAGTTAGTTCGCCAAGGCGGTCGACGGTGGTGTTTCGTCGGCTCGTGGTTCTAGCCGTTGTATCCTGGGACGAAGACGTCGGTTCAACCTACAACACCCACGGTAGGCGGCGAATCTTTGTTAAGGAGAGTGTGGTTACACACGACTCGGCAGTTTCCAATCTACTGTTTGTATCTCTGTTTCGATTCTATTATTTTTCGGTTCATGTAATTTGATTACATTTTGTTCATGTATAATGTTATAAGAAGAATTGTTCTTTGGATCTGTGATTGCCACTATATTTTCTCCAACAGTCTTAACAAAGATTTTTCTTATCGATTGGCAATCGAGTTCCAGAAAACAATTCTGTTTTGATACTGACTTTTGAGTTGCAAGAACAGAATCGAAGAAGAGACAGAATTGGTGGTATCTCGTTGAGATCATAGAGTAATCTGACTAGATTACTCGTATGGGAAATAGATACAAACAACAATCAGAGGCTACGGCCTAAGTCAATCATGCGCGATTGAACTTCACTGATTAAGCCACGGCTTTAGGCAGTTGTGCGCAACTGGCCTTGATCTGTTAAGGCCTCTGGAGCAATCTACTTGGCTTAAGCCTCGACATTGCTCGGCCAGAAACTATGATCAGTGGATTGTTTGGCTTCTGGAGCAACCTACTCTGCTTATGCAGTGACGTTGCTTAGCCACAGTCCTCTGGATCTCTGCTTTGTAATAGCAGTCCTTGTGTTGGGTTTAAAAACAGCCAGTGGTTGGGCTAGTTCGGCCTAAGCGTGTGCTCTGCCTGCAAGTAATATAACCAGTGGAAGGTTAATTACTCAGCCTTAGTACATGGCCAGTGTAGTAACTTGGCACAAGGATTGGTATACTTGGCAGAGGGGGCGCTGCCCCCTTGACCCCTGCCGCCTGTCCGGGCAGGCGGAACCCCGTCGAGGGCGCGGCCCTCGAACTCCCGCCTAGGGGCGCTGCCCCTAGAAACCCCGCTAGGGGGGCACGGCCCCCTAGAACCCCCACCAGGGGGCAAGCCCCCTGGGAACCCCAGGGTACGCTTGTGCATTGTGGGTGCAAGACCATGTTTGGTTGCTAAAGTTTAGATAGTTGATCTATACTTATTGTCATGATTGTGAAAAAAGTTTCACTAATTTGTGGTTTGTCATTTCTCAAGGTACAATGACAACTGAAAAGAACAATGAGACTCCAAATGTGGGAAGCCCGAGTGCTGCTACTCCTCTGCGTGGAGTCCCCTCGATACCGATGTCCCATGTTGATAAGCCTGGGAAGTTTGGTCCAGGGGTTGATTTCAAGAGGTGGCAACAGAAGATGAAGTTCTATCTGACCACTCTCCATCTCGCTGGGTGCTTGTCTGAGGATGCCCCAGTTGTTGCTGAAAATGAGAAGGACAACCAGAAGCGACAGGCTCTGGATCAGTGGAAGAATGCTGATTATCTGGCCAAGAACTATGTCTTGAATGCTCTTGATGACTCGTTGTACTCTGTGTTCAATGAGGCAGAATCAGCCAAGGAACTGTGGAAATCCTTGGACAAAAAGTACAAGATCGAGGGGGCTGGGCCTAAGAAATTCGTGGTGGGCCGCTTCCTTGATTATACTATGAAAGATGAAAGGCCTGTAACTGAACAGGTCCAAGAGCTCCAGATGTTGATCAATGAAATCAAAGCAGAAGGGATGTTATTGCCTGAGCCATTCTTGGTGGCTGCTATCATCCACAAGCTTCCGGGAACTTGGAAGGAGTTTAAAAGTTATCTCATGTTCAAGAACAAGGAGATGACGTTGGAGACTCTCTTCTACAAGCTCAACGTCACGGAAGGAAACCGTGCTAGAGAGATGGTTGCCAAGGAGGGCGAAATGGCAAAGGCCAATATGGTGGAGCATGGTCGTCCCTCCTCAAGTGGTGTGAAAAAGAACCAACATGACAAGCGGTCTAATAAGCAGAAGGGCAAGAGTGTCCATCTGGGACCAAAAGGCGGTATCGCTAAGAAACCCAAGGAGAAGTTCCAAGGGAAATGCTTCAATTGTGATAAGTTTGGCCATAAAGCATCAGAATGCAAGAAGCCACCTCGTCCACAAGCGCATATTGCAGAAGCCTCGGGAGGTAATTCTGACATGAACTTCTCAGCTATGGTATCTGAGGTGAATATGGTGGGCTCAAATCCACGGGAGTGGTGGATTGACACTGGGGCTACCCGCCATATCTGCTGTGACAAGAAGATGTTCACGTCACTTGAGCCGGTTAATGGGGAAAAGCTGTTTATGGGGAATTCAGCAACCTCAGATATTACTGGTGAAGGAACAGTGGTCCTGAAGATGACTTCGGGGAAGACATTGACCCTGAACAAAGTGTTGTTCGTGCCAGACATTCGCAAGAATCTGATATCTGGCTCTCTGCTGAGCAATCACGGCTTTCGCATGGTGTTTGAATCAGATAGGGTCATTTTGACTAAAGCTGGATCATATGTAGGGAAAGGTTATATGGCCGATGGGCTGTTCAAAATGAATGTAATGACTGTTATCCCTACTATTAATAAGACAACTGCCCCAGTTGCTTATGTGCTTGAGTCTTCCATTTTGTGGCATGGTAGACTAGGTCATGTTAATTATGAATCTATGCGTAGATTAGTTAACTTGGACCACATTCCAGCTTTTCATACTAATACAAATCACAAGTGTGAAACTTGTGTCGAAGCAAAGTTAACTAGAACTTCGTTTCGATCGGTTGAGAGAAGTACCGAACCATTGGGGCTAATCCACACTGATGTGTGTGATTTGAAATATGTCCAAACGCCAAATGCAAACAAGTATTTCATTACTTTTATTGATGATAGCACGAAATATTGCTATGTATACTTGCTAAAAAGCAAGGATGAAGCGTTGGATAAATTCATTCTCTTTAAGAATGAGATGGAGAACCAACTTAGCAGTAAGATTAAGGTGGTGAGAAGTGACCGAGGTGGTGAATTTGAAACACCGTTTGGGAATTACTGTGCTAAACACGGTATTATTTACCAAACCACTGCACCTTACTCGCCTCAGCAGAACGGAACTGCGGTGCGCAAGAATCGTTCATTGAAAGAAATGATGAATGCTATGTTGGTTAGTTCTGGGTTGCCTCAGAACATGTGGGGTGAAGCAGTGTTGACCGCTAACTATCTTTTGAATTTAGTGCCCCGCAAAAAGTTAGACAAAACACCTTATGAGTTGCTCAAAGGTAAGAAGCCTAACTTTAAGCACTTGCGAGTGTGGGGGTGTCTTGCTAAAGTAGCAATACCTCCTCCTAAGTATGAGAAGATAGGACCGAAAACCGTTGACTGTGTGTTCATCGGTTATGCACACAATAGTAGTGCATATCGGTTCCTTGTGTATGAGTCTGGAGTACCAGATATACACAAAAACACTTACATGGAGTCTATAAATGTGTCATTTTTCGAGCACATTTTTCCGTATAGATCCATTGGGGAGTCCAGTTCAGTGAAACGGACTTTGCATCCTGCTAACCA